>OENT01001486.1:0-42370 GCA_900239685.1 Rotaria macrura
GAACTCTTCCTTCAAAACAGCTCCACGGTGATATGAATGGTGTTTATATTTCGAAAGTGATTATGATATTGAGAATACGATTGTGTAACTCTTAAATAACTTTGATTTTTGAGTGGGTTATGTATTGGACCATCACTTAAAAAGCGATGTATCGTAGAATGAGAATTGATAACGTATGGATTCGATCTGTCAGTTGCCGATGCCAGTGAAACACCAGGGTAGAAGCATCATTACCTTTATTGGGTTCACATTGGTTACGTGATCAAGAATGGACTCGAGTAACAGTGAAATAACGTAGCTAGCTCTGGTTGTACCATTCTATCCATATGTACTTACAAAGCCAGACACTACGGTAACAGACGAGCAGCCATGTGGTCGTATCAGTCAATTTGTAGAATGTGAATGAAAAACGAGAATAGAAGAATGAATAATCTTTCTTTTCCGAAAGTGATTTTGTGACGGAGATTAAATATGAATAATAATGAAACAATCTTTACCTTGTGGAGCTGTTGAGATGTTTTCAATAAATGAAGATTTGCTCGATACAGACTGTAAACATAGCGATCTCAGCGTTGGGTCGATTGCGAGTGGGTCCATGGCAGTGGAGAAAGTATGAATGATTTCCCTATGCTGTTGTCATGAGATTTTGTCACCGGAGAAACGTTTGGTCACAAGGAAATGACAGTGAGATAGACAATATTTTTTGTGTGTTATGAAAAATCAAAGAATGCGCCATAAGAAGAGAATAATAACTAGGAGCTGATATCAGTAAATTTTGATAACCGAACTGTAACTCAAGAGCGAAATAATGTTAATTTTATGTTTTTGAAAATTATTGTCGCAGCAAAAGACATTTGAAAAATGATGAAATTACGCTGTCATGGACGAGATTTTTTTTTCCATTTTCATAAATGAAACTATTGTCCATAAAAACAGAGAAATAACCAAGAGCTACGATTAGCCAGGGATGGCAGTCTAAGTGAAAGTCGAGAAAGTCGGAGAGATTATTCGTATCGTACGAGAGTGATTATTTAACCTAGAAGAATGTGGGAGAATAGTAGAGAATCGTGAACTTGACAAGCTTTGGTTCACCTGTTTATGCATGATACATGTGGATAAAATATACTGGGAGAACCGAATAGAAAGTTAAACAATAGAACTTGGAAATAATCATGTTACTATACGATAGATTTTAAGGAATACTTGAGAGGGTGTGGGTGTGGGTGTGGGTGTGTGAGGAGGGTTGTTGGGTGTACCGGTGCGAGTGTTGGTGTTGCGTTTGGGAGTGATGACGGCGAATATTCTCCCACCCACACTCCAAAGTTGTGAACAGCTTTATATCTCGTTGATATGTTTCGAAAATCTTTACGAATTGTTTTAGAATACTGAACAGTTTTATTAGATATTACAATAAATATATTTTTCTTGAGAAAATCACACATGATGTTATCGCTTTTCGGTACATCATATCAAAGTAGACTTCATTAGATAAGTTTTAGATCTCGAACTATTCAATTCACTGAAGAATGACTCAAACAACTAAACGTTGCGTAATGCGTTCATTCTGTTTCTCTCTGGAGAGAGAATTCATCACGTGATGCTTCATAATAACTAAGATAGTTTATCTACAGAAAATTAGCATGTTTGTAACGGTTATCCAGATAAGATCTTCCCCACTGTTGTAGATCCTTGCTTCATACTCAATCGAAGTTTATTTGACACGTGCAGTAAACAGCAACACCGATCTATATTCATATTAAAAGCTATTAGAGTATGCATGTAAACACGAAACGCAAAATCGATGCGTTGAAATGTGGTTTAACCAAAAAACGCGTTGAGACGCATTTAGCAATGTTTTCATGACGCATGCAAACACAGTTTGATATATAACGGATTGAAACGCTGTAAAAAGTATTCGGAAACGCGTTTGGACGAAGCTTTTCTTCATAATGTTTTAAAACGTGATTAGAAAAAAATGAGCCACGCCTCAACGCAAGTCCGAAAAATATTTAACGCGTTTAAATGCATTTTATCTACTAACTACGTTCAAACTCGTTTCAGATATTCTTTCAGTCGTGTTGGGATGCTATCATATTTTGAGAGCTTTTTCACGCGTCAATTTCTTCATTTTAGACGCGACTTTATTCCAACCAATTTTGCTCTAGAGCGATTAAGCGCATGATGGAAATCGTTCACTTACATGTATTTGATTTATCCAAACTTTATTCATTAGAATTTTTAATAAAGAATGTTTGCATGACGTTAATATATTCAAAAATTTAATTAAACATAAGGAATGTAATCCATCTTTCTCTAAAGTTTATGCGAATAATAATGAAATAATCTCGCAATATTTTTCAGTTATTCAATGGTCTTTTAAGCAAACTCATAAATACTACTGTTTAAAATATATGATTAACAACTTTCATCATACTTATAAATAATCTGTATGAATGCTTATTTACCCTAGTGAAAAACTCATCAAGCGATTACGACTTGCTAACATGAATAATAACATTACTCATTCGAGTACTCGAAAAGTTTTATTTGTAGTTATAATTTTCGTGTTCTCCAGTGAGTACTCATGTATTTGAGTACTAATCAGTAGTACTCGAGCTAGATTCTGAGTATCAGAGTACGACTATCGAGTACTCGTCTTGTAAAATCGAGCTTTTCGCGAATACTCATAGACCTATATTTAGTGCAGGATTATTTTATTATATTCTTTCTATTTTATTTAACAACCCGTAATAATGCACAATCGTACATTATGAAATTTTAATAGATTCAAATGCTACGGTGCATTTTTATCTAGTTTTAATACAGCACGCCATAGACATTTAATTTTCAGAAAAAAAGAAACCACTTATAAAAACACGTATTGAAGACAGTATAAAATTATTACAGAAAAGTGAAAGTTAAATTTTTCGCTAAGTTAAGAAATGCGATTAAGATAAACGGAAAGATTTATATCATCGAGAAAAAGCGACACGAACACACGAAACTCATAGTTACAATTGATTTAATAATATGTTGAAAAATAGACGTAACATAAATATAGTGCCCTTATCGTGACACGCATATCTTAACGGCTATTGAAATCGAAGTGATGTGTATAAAAGCTGATTATATGTCACGTGCTTTATTAGTGTCCTTTATAACTCTAAAATATTATTTCTAATCTAAAATTACATTTTATCTAAAATTTAGAAATTAAAATTCAATGAATTATCTTTTGCATATTTACATAGATATTTAATCTCACTCACATGAATGAATAGCTGAGAATAATAAATAGTTATTCTGTTCGTTCAATAAAGTGATTCATGAAAGAGGTAATAGTGACTCATCAGTTAGAAATCAAAGATAATATAAACAAGTCCTCAAAATATTTTCTTTCTGTTTTTCATTTAGTTTCATCATTTTTCTTTTTAATTTAACTGTATTTTATTTTTTTACATGGTAGTGCATTAATGTTTTGTTAAATTTTGTGCCAAAAACGACAATAAGTACTACTTTAAGTACTCATGCTATAATCTGCGAGTAAATTGTTAGAGAAACAACTTACATGAGTACTCACTGGAGAACACGAAAATTATAACTGCACATAAAACTTCTCCAGTACTCGAACGAGTTATGTTCGTACTCATGCTAGGAAGTCGTACTCGCTTGATGAGCACTTTCACTAGGGTATATTAGTACGATATGCATCGCTAGATTTATATTCTATAATACAATAGGCTTCGTTGTTTCTTGTTTATTTCGCATTGATACTTATGTATCACTGTCTTATTATTCATTTCTAAACGAAAATTCTTTATAGACAAAGACAAAATTTCATCTATATTTATTTAATTAAAAATATATTATAACAGAGCAGAGGTATATTATCTCTTTCCAAGTTTTTTATCTAACTAACGTATTTTGACTTTCACAATCGTTTAAATTTACGCATAGCAAAGCATCACCAAAACATTTGGGCATTCATAAGATGTACACAAGGCGAAGAAATTCGCTTCAATCATGTTTTAATTCAGATGGTCGGTGGTCTCACTTGTCAAAAAGAACCGATGCCACTAACCCTATACAGCAACGAATAAATACACTGTGTTTATGCTATCAAAATAATGATATTACTGTTGATGAACTATTACTCAGATTTTCCTATGCCGTTGCAAAAAATACTACTTCGAAAAAAAATAATTATTTACATTGATTCCTTAAAGCTTGTTAATCTATTTATTTGGCGGTTACTTTATACATAATCGTAGTAGACTATCTTCATGCAATAAAATTATCATTCTTCATAAATTAATATATTCTGATTAATCACTTTTTACTCGCTGAATATTCTTCTTTCGTCATTTAGCCTTTCGATATTTTTCTTTTCGTTCTATTTCCTCTCGATATTTCTTCGCTCGATGTTTTTCTTTTCTGCATTTTTCCACCAAACCAAAATATTTGTATCTTGACACTTACACGCATTGTATTTGTTTCTCTTTTGAAATGTTCTATTGAAGCAACGATGTAGAAAAGAAACACACGATATTTCTTTCGAATATTGTATGCGCCAAAAATGATTGAACTTGAACTGATCGTTCTATGAAAAAGTAAATTATCTCTTTGTGTTTGAATGAACAGACTATTAACATGATTCTTACTCGAAAAATATGAATCAACCATTATTATGACCGAACAGTAAATATTCGAATTTCCCATCGGATTTGCTACAACACACGATGAATTCATCTCGTCAAGAATATGATTATTCAGGAAGTTTTCCATAATATCTTTCGATGGTTCTAGATACAACATCATGCTTCAATTATTGACTCTAGCCTGGCTGATCAACATCCTATGTGTAACAATAAACAGCGCACCAATTTCCAACTTATACGACTCAAGTATTATGAATGCTACGACAAAAACATCGTAAGTATCCTCATGATAAGATTTGGCAGGTTGATATAAATAAATATTTCATACAATACAGTTCAATATTGATGATGATAACATAGAATAGTGTTCAGTAAGGTTTGACTAACAATAAAATGAGCCGCTCTTTTATTTTTCATACCGTTATTAAGGGTATTTCATATAGTACTTCAGATTGAGATTTCTTGACTGATTCATGTTCATGATGATTGGAGTTAATATTTTTATCTATTTAGAAACATGAGATCGTATTATCGTCCAACATGGATTGACATCAATTTAAGTGCGGTTCATTCGAATGTACGTCTGCTGAAAAACTACATCGGTGACAATGTACATCTAATGGCCGTTGTCAAAGGGAATGCATACGGTCATGGAATGGTGGAAATAGCCCGAGCATCTATATCAACTGGTGCAACCTGGTTGGGAGTCGCCACATTGGATGAAGCAATAGCGATGCGCTCTAAACTCTCAGAAAACATTCCTATTCTCGCTCTTGGTTATGTTGCTCCAGAAGATTTATCCTACGCTAGTCGATTTAACATAACAGTGACGGGTATCTCATTACAGTGGCTCGAAGAGGCCAATAGAATTGTTCAAGAACCATTCAGTTTCCATCTGAAAATAGATACAGGTCTTAATAGAATTGGATATAAAACATTAGATGAAGTAAGAACAGCTATGACGATTATTTCTCTAAATCCAAAATTGAATTGTACCGGAGTATTTACTCATTTCGCCACTTCAGAAGACATGTTAAATAAAACCTATTTTCATCGACAACTATCAAGTTTCTATGAATTTCTCGATATCTTTCCGAATCGTACGGACAAGATTATTCATTGTGCGAATTCTGGTGCTACACTATATCATCCTGAAAAACCTTTCTTTAATATGGTTCGTATGGGAAAAGCATTGATGGGTCCACCGAACGAAGCTTTAAAACATTTACTTCCATTCGAACTTCAACATACACTTTCTCTTCATTCTACTCTAGTTTTTGTAAAACAACTAGATGCCAATGAAAAAGTTGGTTATCTAGGTGAATATACAACGAAAGACAAGCAATGGATTGGTACTCTACCTATGGGATACGCTGATGGATGGCATCAACTATTTAAAAATACTCATGTTCTCGTCGATGGTCAACGAGTACCCATCATTGGACGCATCTCCATGGATCAGTTGATGGTTGCTTTACCCAAAAGACATCCAATCGGAACTCGAGTGACATTTATTGGTCGACAAGGCAATGAAACAATAATTGCCGATGAAATCGCACAAAAAGCAAATCAACCACGATCAGAAGTATTCACTTCGCTTTCAAGTCGTCTTCCACGTGTATACATACAAGATAGATCGATTATCAGTATTAGAAATGCATTGCTAGAAACTTAAAATTTACATTGAAAACTATGTACCTTTGATTTATTAATTTGTTTGGAAGAAAAACAGAAAATATGAATGATTGATGTCGTATAGAAACGCAATTAGTTTTCCAATTAAAAAAAATTCATACAAGTGACGACATTAAAGACATCTTTTCACTCCACTAGTAGTCGTTCTCATTTTATCTAAGATAGCGATGACATCAGAAATGAAAATATGAGTCAATTCGTTAACATACATATACTTCATGTCTTTTATATAGTAATCACATGCATGTATAAAAACACATGTTATAGCAACAGTAATAGACGCATGTCAATTTTCACTTGATAAACAATAAAGAATTTGGTAATTTACTCAAATCTTCTTGTGGATCA
Source organism: Rotaria macrura (assembly GCA_900239685.1). NCBI lineage: Eukaryota > Metazoa > Rotifera > Eurotatoria > Philodinida > Philodinidae > Rotaria > Rotaria macrura. The sequence goes on from OENT01001486.1 coordinate 6,702, forward strand.
TCTGTCTTGTTGTTACTGTTAACTGTCAAGGAGGAGGTTGCGGTGGTGGTGGAGGATTCGTCGGACTAGGCATTTAAACGATCTATATAATTCGTATTCAACCGGTTTATTGATATGAGTAATAGATTTGTTTTTATGATTTTTATTAGGTGGTGTTCGAATCGTTATTGTGAGCTTCCCGATATATTGTTGTTACCAGCGTTGTGCAGATAAACCAAGAAGATCGAACGAAAAATTTGTTAATAGAACAACAACAACGAACGTAGGGAAAAACAAATCATCGATATAAAAATTTTTCAATCAGGTTCTTGGCAAAGTCAGTACTTTCAATACAATACATGGCATGGACCTCATCAATTGGAGCTTTCATTCGACGCTGCACAATTTACAGTAACAGGATCAGGATCAGACGATGTTGGTATAAATTCTATTGTTGGATTTTACTCGACTGAAACGCGTCGAATGGGTCTTACAAAAACATACGAAGCTGGTACGGGAAATCTTGTACAAAATCTCGGACACACAGTAACTATTCAAGTCGAATGGAACAAATATACTAATCAATTCGAAGGTAAATGGTAAGTACGAACGGACAAATTTAAAGGAGACGGTCATTTTAAAATGAATTGTGACAAACGAAATCACGAATTTCCACTATTGTCAGTTATTGAAAAAGTGTAAATTATTCGTTCTTGTTTGTTTTTGTATTTTCCATAGATTTTATTTTTATATCTCTATTTAAATTACTAATAGGATGTAATAAATATTCGTGTAAAACAATAAATACTTAGAGATATGATCTAATGAATAGTACAATTGAGCTCATGGCCATATTATATCTAATGTGATATAAACCATAGATTCTGTATCCATATGAATACATTTAAGACGACAGGTTCACCTCACTTTTCGATTTGTTGATATTCTTTTTTACTGATAATAAGCGGTTTGATCATTAATGTGTTGTGCATATCATATTTCATCTCATTCAGACAAATGATGAATGCACTCATAATGAATCTCGAATCACAAATATATATATATAAAGGTATGTATGTATTTAAACACATTTGTTTTGTTCTCATTTACAATATTTCTTTTTCAGTCAACTTTTCGAAGCAATTAGACGTGAAATCTGTAAGTGGAAATAATGCGAGTTTTTCTACTGCTTCTCTGCGCTGGTTTAATATGAACATATGAACATTGATTTGTTTTTGATCAAAATCGGTTTCCAGGATTTTATACACCATTATTTACTTTAATTCATTAAATCCTTCGATAAGATTATACGTGATGTTACCACTGCCATTAAAAGGTTTTCATAAGATTAATCGCGTTTAGCAGGCGATAAAAAATTCTATCATTTTTATTAAAAAGAATATTATTAAAACAAAATAAGTGAAAAATCACGTTATGTGCTAAATCTGTTACTTCGAAAAAACAATATATTATTGAAATGAAGTATTTAAGAGACGAAATTTCCAATGAAATATATATTACTTTGAACGAGAAAAGATTTCCAGCTAGTATAGCAAAGTGGCTCAAGTGAACGACTTCTGATTAGGGGTGGCACATTTACTTTACTTTTCGTCAAGGTAAATACAGTAAAGTAAATACTTTATTTACTTATTTACTTGTAAATAGTAAATAGTTTATTTAGTATTTACTTGTAAATAGTAAATACTTTATTTAGTATTTACTTGTAAATGGTAAATACTTTATTTAGTATTTACTTGTAAATGGTAAATACTTTATTTACGTATTTACTTGTAAATGGTAAATACTTTATTTACGTATTTACTTGTAAATGGTAAATACTTTATTTACGTATTTACTTGTAAATGGTAAATACTGTATTTACGTATTTACTTTGTAAAGTAAATACAATGTCCCACCCCTACTTCTGATCACTGGTTCATATCATCAAATTTAATCGACATCATTTAAGGTAGAATTCAATGTATTTGTCAGATTAGGCTAAAATCATCGATAAATTTTGACGATATGGACCGAGTTCGAATCTGAGATGAATTCTTATATAATTTTCAAAATTTTTACATAGTATATGACAGAGCTCCGCTGGACGACAAAAAATTTGTCCCGTCCCGTCCCGCATCCCGTACCACCTTATCCGGCTCGTCTCATCCCGCTTTATTTGCTTTTTAGGGTCCCGTCCCGTCCCGTGTCCCGCGCTACCTGTCCCGTCCCGTCCCGCATTTTTCTAGCGTACAGACTTAATACTTACTTTTTATCTGATTATGTGATTGAAACATACTAGTTAATTTCTACTTTCTTGTTCAATGAAATCCATTTATTTTACTATTTATCAATTACAAGATAACGCTTACATGAAAAACCTTTCTATCACGATACAAAATTTCAGGAGAAGACATTATTTATTTATTCGTTAAAACAACAACTGCTAATGTCTAAAAAAACAAAGATATTATTTCTAAATAATAAAAAAAAGATCGGAATGCCGTAAACAATAATTACAATACAATCACTGTATCGATTCAAACAAGTGATATATTATCATTGGGGTAATAATAATCGGCCGAAGCAGAAGACCGAAGTTCTTGATTAGCTGTTTTAAAAATTTGACACCTGATGACATCTATTGTAACGAATTAATGCATTAGAAAACTTCGGTCTTCTGCTTCGGCTTCGGCAGATAATTATTACCCATTATCATTGTGTGAAGACAAGCAATCGAATGACCTCTAACGTCGAATGCGTAACTCAATACATAGATGTCGCAAAACTGCAATGAATGCACAATACTTAATGCCAATTGTGCTTGTATGAACTTGGCGGGACAGAGAAGTTAATTGATCTGGTCCCGCGTCCCGCGGAGCTCTGGTATATGAAATGCATTCAGACCAGAAACCGAAACGAATAGAAAAATCTCAATTCGATCCGATTCTATTCGACCCCATTCGACTCACACACAACAGAAGATTACATCATTGTTCATAGAGCGTGTGCGGAGCCATTATAAGTTAGCTTCATCTGTCTCCAGGAAACATATTCTTTTCTTTAGCTTTTAAGTGTTTTTCGCAAAGAATAATCATAACACAAAAACAGATTCGACAAGGAAAAAGTGATTCCAGAACACAAAAAGGATATTGAGCATGGGTGCATCGAAAGGTTCTAACCAAGGGAAAGAACTATACTGTCTATTTTTCAAACTGGACTTCTTTTCCGCATGCACCTGCATTTCCTTGAATTTTCAGACAATATTGAAATCTTTGGGTTATTGCAAACGTTTATTACCAACAGTGGAGATTTTTCCATATGTGGGTTATTTTTGACATGATTTACAACTAGCACTGAGATCTTTCAGATTTTTGCAGCTTCTTTTGAATTTCGTAGGATCCGAACGGTTTTCTCCAAAGTTTTTGACAATATTAATCACCACGGCAGCTGTTTTCTTGAGTTTTGACTTCCACAGAATTGGTCGGAACTTTTTAGTATACATATGTCATTTCAAAAGCAATAAAATCTCAGCTCTCACCCATTGATTCTATCAGTAAGAAACTGCAAGCGCACGTGTAGGCAGCTGAACAATATTAAATCTACCCAGGTCGACGATTAGGACTTCATTTACGGCAGTAAACGACCGTATAAGCTCCCCACACAACCGTAAACGGTCGTATTATAGCGCTTTACATGGTCCAGTATTACAGTTGTATATCTCCGTGTCATATACGGACACATACGATCGTATATGGAGGAATACGATGGAAAATGGAAACCATTTACGGATTTTGTATACGACGACCGTAAACGATCGTTTTACTCTCCGTATATCGACATATTTCCCCGTATACGACACGGAGATATACGATCGTAATACTGGAACATGTATTTTGCCGTATTTCTCCGTATACGGTCGTTTACGACCGTGCTTGTTCCACCTGGGTATACAGAAATAAATTGCGATGAAATAATGATCCATTATAGTGGAAATAGAAATATCAATCATTGTTACTTTCGATTGAGCTAATAATGAGATTGTTTTTCACTATCGAGAGGTCAAAATTCGAACATATTTGCATGACAATTTGTGTAGCACCGATGAACTACCACCCGATGGTAGTATTGCTGAAAGGTGTTGCAACGACACGACACATAGTGCGAAAAATATTGGAAATTGACACTCAGTCCTGCGATTCAGAAGTCGAACCGAATAGACACTTCGGATTCAATTCGATTTGACCTAGTTTTTCAAAATTTCAATTCGATTCGCTTTCGGTCTCTGGTGTGGGTACCGGTGTGTGAGGGGGGGGGGGGCGGGGTTGCTGGGTGTACCGGTGCGAGTGTTGGTGTTGCGTTTGGGAGGGATGACGGCGAATATTCGCCCACCCACACTCCAAAGTTGTGAACAGCTTTATATCTCGTTGATATGTTTCGAAAATCTTTACGAATTCTTTTAGAATACTGAACAGTTTTATTAGATATTACAATAAATATATTTTTCTTGAGAAAATCACACATGATGTTATCGCTTTTCGGTACATCATATCAAAGTAGACTTCATTAGATAAGTTTTAGATCTCGAACTATTCAAATCACTGAAGAATGGCTCAAACAACTAAACGTTGTGTAATGTGTTCATTCTGTTTCTCCCGGGAGAGAGAATTCATCACACGATACTTCATAATAACTAAGATAGTTTATCTACAGAAAATTAGCATGTTTGTAACTGTTGCCAAGATAAGATCTTCCCCACTGTTGTAGATCCTTGCTTCATACTCAATCGAAGTTTATTTGACACGTGCAGTAAACAGCAACGCCGATCTATAATCATACTATTAACTAGAAGAATAACTTACAATGACGTACAGAAAGTGCTAAATGAATAATGTCAGATAAAATTGAAAAACAGATAAGAGATGTGTCTTCAATTCATGTTAGTCGCACAAAAAGAAAAGCTTATTGATACAATAATTTTGTTTGCATCACATAAACGAAGTTGGAGGCGGTGATTGTATAATGTTTTTCACAATTGAAACGCGTGCATTGAAATGTTCGATTGCCATCTTTTTGACATTTTTGTTCGTTTGATCTCGGTGAGCTTCGCATTTCGCCAGCTTCTGCTTGAATTCAATGATGCTTCTAGATAAAACTTCATCGGCACGCCAGACACGATTCGATGCCTCGCGAATCATTTTCCTCATGTTCATATCTGACCAAATATTGTCGAACATGATGTTGAAAACTAGATTATCTTGTTTTATATGCAGATCACCGATATTAGGGAGAGCTGGATATAAACGTTTGGCTTCATTCAAGTATTGTTGTGCTTGAGTCGATGCATTTCGAGCTTTAGCCAAGTAAGAACTTACAGCCATATCGGCAAAAGAAGAATCAGAAAACGAATCAAATGTATTCATGTTTAATGCTTGATTAAGTGCTCGGCCACACGCTATGAGAGATTGTTTGGCCTTTTTTAATAATTCTAAAGTATGCGTAAAAATATGATGGTAGTTCTGTAGAATAGATAAATGTTGTTTTTCTGTTTGAAGTCTTTGTTCCATCTCATCTTCATGTGGATAAGAAGGAGTAGTGCCGGAAAAATATTGTTCCAACATTCTATCGAGCTCATGTTTACTCTTGACGTAATCGTTAAGGGCGTGCTCACACTGTTCTACTCGTTGTTGAGCAGAATTGATTTCTTCTTGTAGTACAGTCAAATGTTGCTCTTCTTCTTTACATTTTTCAAATTCTCGTAGCCATTTCTTTTCTTGTTCGTCCAACCGTTGTTCAAGTTTACCTCGGACTCTGTACCAAATGTGTCGAACACCATGTCCTTTGATATCAGCTAAGCGTTTATATTCCTTGTCGACCACCGAATTGAAATGTTCAATCTTGTCTTTGGTAAGTCGAGCCTGGTTTTGAAGATTGATCCAGTAAGACTTAACTTCTGGCAGTGCATTTTCGCTCCATTGTGTTCCAGATAAATGATCAAACAAAACATTGAATTGTTCACTCTCCTGCTGTATGTGTTGCTCAAGCGACATGAGTTGTTCAAGTCACGTTTTAAATTATGTGATGAGTTAGGCAAACTGGCTCTTAAAATGAAAATAGGATCAAATTCTGATAGTACACATGATACTATTGTGTTGCCATAGAATATGTTGGCTGTTACTGTTTGTCTTTATAGATAGACTTCTGTGCTTCATTCTTTTCTCTTTTTCTTGACATTCATGAATAATTCTGCGTAACTAGATAACGAGAGAGATCTTGACTATTTGATGTCATACGAATCAACACAGTGAAGTGCTATCGTCATTAAAGGTAAAATGTGGCTGATAGTCGACATTTCTTTTGTACTCTTAGATTGCGGTTGGTGTTAAAATCCGACGAACATCTGTTTCAATACTTTCATATACTTTGTTGGTATTTGTCTGAGATACTATGTTCAAGACTATAATTCTCGCAACACTTTCATCTAATTTCAATCAGTAAACGTTTCCCTAAATTCGAATATTCAAAAGTTAAATTTCTAATAGAAGTATTAAATTCTCACACGCGATGGAGACTGACTTTCCGTAAAACGAAGAATGAATTGCAGTGCCTTGACTAGTTCATTGATCATAATGGAATCTGAACTTGTCTTTGTCACACAGAAAAATTGAAAAGAACATCTAGTTTAGGAATCATTTCATAACGATTATCACTTATTAATCTATGACCTTACGTATCGATCTTGTCTCGGTGGTCAGTATTCGTCAAGTCCAATACTTGGAAATGAAACGAAAGAAGAAAACCTTAATGTGACGATTTCTGATAAGAGAAAAAAGTAGATGTAACTACGTGTTGTAATTTATTTCTGTATATCAAAAACCATGGAGCGAAACATATTTTACTGTCCATTTTGTAGGGATACGGAGAAAAAACACACGAAGTGTGGAGGATACTTAAATGAGAATACAGTGAAGGTAAAGATGAGCGCTATAATAAAGAGAAACAATACCCAAAAGGAAAGGATACCGAGGTAGAAATACGAACAAGGATATTAAGGTAAGGATAACGATGAGATAATGATAAAAGTGAGGGACATGCATATAGACGAAACGACGTAAGAGTATCACATGGATAATTTATTAAAGTAACTTAAAAGAGATACTGCCATACCCAGACCTCTTTCGGGACGTCTCACTTAACTCAAACTGATAAACCCAGGTTAAACAGAACGATCCGTAAACGGTCGTATACGATGAAAATACGGCCCATTACGGCGTCGTATTATCCCGTTTTCACAAGGTCAATAATACGGTCGTATGTTCTATCGAATACGATAGCATTATGCTGTCTTTACGAGGGTTTTACGGCGTATATAGGGTGTCCGTGTACGGCCGTAATACTGACCTTGTTAAAATGCCATAATACGGCTTAAAACGGTCGTTTAACCGTGGTATACGATGTAAAAACGACCGTTTGCGATACTGTAACGGCGGCCGTTTTGATTGACCTGGGAAGATGAGAATGTTTCAATATGAATCAGTAAGATTCGAATGTGTAAAAAATTATATACTATTTTCTGTCCAAAAATTTGAGCAATCGTTAAACTGAACATCGCAAAATTATTTTATTGTTTAGTTTCAATAATTTCTACTGAAATGATTAACAGAACTTGATTGACAAGTATTGCTATTTACTGAAGAAGAGTCGAGCGATATGATTGCTAATTAAATTAGTTCCGAAGAATTGAGTCAAGCATCTGAGCGAACTGAGAAACCACAGCATCTCCGCCATTATCGTGTCAGAGTACATTGGAACTTTCAATCAGTCACATACAAAACTCAATTGATATTTATCAGTGGTTGCAGAATGCCTTCCAAGCAGAATTCTGCACACTGGTATACTTTTCGGAATGATTTGAATTCGAAAGAGGATATGCCTTCAAAAATGATTTGTTTTTTAAATTAGAAATACCGCTATAAAACTTTTTGTATTTATTACATATAGGCACATACTATTGTTCATAATGACAAATTTCAATTAAATTTAATACACAGGGACGACATGAAGCAGAGGCATACCCAGGTTTTTTATTACGTTGATGAACCAATTCGATAGAAATGAGGCAGATGAAAATTACGAGTATCAAATGTAATTCGCAGCCATTTAGACGTAATCATGGGAAAGTAGCCAAACGTCGACGGTAAAATGTCGACAAAAAAATGTCGACATCATGAAATACAAAGAAAAGAAGTTGATGATGAAAAAATAAAAATGGAGCAGGAATAAATTTAATTAATGGTTTATTACGTCAAATTCGAATTCATATCAATGAAAAATAAAATAAAAATGCGTATGAGTGACAACGAAGAGCTAGAGTCATAGATTCAAGGCATAAGGCATGTACCAACACATTCGTATAATTTTCATTTTGTGCTAATAAGCTCTGATAATTGTTTGTTTGTCATATCTCCTCCGGAGTTCTTTAAGTTTATCCTGCATGGTGCATGTTTTCTTTGACGCTTTTTTTAACTTGCCAGAATTGCCACGAATGAACTGTTGTTTAAATTTGTATTTTGTTATGTCCAGGCCAATACGCATAAAGGAAATGCACAAACAGAAAAAAAAATAGATGACAGTATATACTACGCGAGTTTCCTATATCATGATAGAATTTTCGACATTTTTTTACACGTCGGCATTTTACCTGTCGACATTTTATCTGTCGACATTTCATCTGTCACATTTGTTTTTGTGGACATTTTGTTGTCGATATTTTGTTTTCGACATTTGTCTACTAAATCCGTAATCATTATGTATTAAAAGCTTGTCTACTATAAAAAACTGGATTTGCATTTATCGATATGAAATGATTCTCCTCGAGTGCATCTTCGAAATTCGTCGCAGTGTTGACTTTTATTAGTATAAAAACTAATCTAATTAAATATTTTTTTTTTCACAGTTTAACCTTTTCGGAGTTTTCAATGACGATTTCATTTAGAAATACTGGTTATCTCAAGTAAGTTTGTAGTGAAACAGTTTATTTATTTCATTAAAAAAGTCAATTTTAAATCTTCTAAGCATAATCAAGACTTAAGAAATAGTAAATAAGTAGTCGATGGCGAACAAATCGAAGATCACTTTTGTTTTTAATCGATTTATCTTGAGCACGATTGATGCAAACAATATAAGTTCTATTTGATTTTTCCTCGGTCAGTAGTTCCTTACTTTATATGCGATATATTTTTGCTGATATTACTATTATCGATGTGAGTCAATCATGCTCATAATTATTATTGCTATGAATATCATTTCGATCGTCTTTATTTTTTTATGCTGGTTATTTCTACTAAACGAACAAGTTTCTTCTAAGGAATTCAACTGTTGGGCAGTATTCTTATGCCATGTTTTCATTCGCTGTGATATGTACAACAGCGTTCTGATGAAATTATTCGACATTTAAATGAGTACAGTGAGATTGAAACGGAATAAGCACAATGCCAAATAGATTCTTTTGAAAATATAAAAACGATTCGATGAAATACTTTACAGACTATTAATTTATCGTAAAGCCGCAATAGTCTAGAGAATTAAATCAGATAGCAATTCTCCAAATAATGATATTTCAAGATGAATTCTACTTTATATGATGAGAATCTATTTAAAGATATCTATACTTTTTCTTGATCTTCATCAGAATATAACTACGGGAAAATCAAATAGTTATTTTCCATGTTCACAATAGTATTGTAATAAATTTCAAAGAATTTCTTCAACGCATCTACTTGTATGTCGATGTAATGTCGACATCAAAGTAAGGAATGGTAAATACAAGAAAGAAAAATATGTCGTCCTATTATCTATGATAGAAAATAAGTTAGATTATCTGTAAGCCTAGATGGGACATTATTCTTAGCATACACGCTAATTATTCTTCTACATAGATGTTGATATGTACAATGATTAGTCGTTTACTGTTTGCTTCTTGCATTTACTACGATCGATATAATTAGAGCAAAAGAAATGCTTTCTTCTTTTATCGTTGTCCTTTTTCTATTCAATAAATCTTGTTTTGCGAGTCAACTCATCGCTACTCATATAGTAAGTTGAAAAGTTGAATTTACACCCATACGTCTAAATATAGTAAATACAAAAATCCTTTAGCTATTTCGCCATGGAGAACGATCCCCTACGATGTTATATCCATCCGATTCCAATGACATATCTTTCTGGTCAAATGGACTTGGCTCTTTAACGATTCGTGGAAAATTTCAACATATTCATCTTGGTCAATACTTTCGTGAACGTTATTCAACATTGTTAAATTCTTCTTATGTCGCTTCTGAAGTAATCGCTTGTTGTTATTTTCCTTTCTCTTATTGTGAATCGGTTTAAATTTTCTGCTCACTTTAGATTTCCGTTCGAAGTTCCGACTATGATCGAACGTTGATATCTGCTTATTTAACTCTACTCGGTCTTTATCTTTCATCAAACATTAATCTATCGATCGATCATTTTATTTCGACGAATACTTGGCCAGAAAATCTTCCATGGCAACCTATTCCCGTTCATACGATACCTAAATCAATGGATCATGTTGGTCAACTTTCATTATTGATGTTTGTCATAAACTGGTTCCTTTTGATTTTATCAGTTATTAGGGGTCAGCGATTGTACTTACTATTCAACACTAGTCCAACAAATGAAAACGAACGAACGAATTCGAAGTATTAATAATCAACATCGGGTGAGATTAAATTTGATTCATTACAAAAAAATCAATCTGACAAAAAAAGTTCCTTGCAGGATTTATTTCAATATCTTGAGAAACATGCAAAGCAACCAGTATCAGATCTATTTGATGCATGGGCAATAGCTGATACTGTCGTTATCGAAGTAAATCAACAGTTTTTTTTTCATTTCAAACATATTTTGTTGAATAAATTTTAATTGAAAATCGTCTTTATCGTATTAGAACATGTACAACATTGCACCGTCTTGGGCCAGTCCATCTGTTCTTCATCAACTTCAATACATAACGGATATATCAGCTTATCATCTAATGTTTATGCCTGAAATCAATCGTTTACGTGGCGGTTCGTGATTGTCAAGCCACATTTTCATGATTATTATCATCATCGAACATTTCTTTAACGATAGGTCCACTACTTCGGGATATATTAGAGAACATTGAACACATAATATTAAATAAATCGGAAGGACGAAAAGCCAAACTCTATTCGGGAGTACGTGTTCGTAGAATAGACGAGAAACCGTTGATCCATTTTACGAATAAACTATTTAGCATGAAACAACGATTATGTCTATTCTTTCATTTTTGGGCATCAGTTATCCTCATCAACCTCCTCTGGCCAGTGCACTGTTTTTTGATCTCTATCGATTGGGTAGGGCTTGTAAATTATGATTCAAATGAAAAATACGCCTTTATATTGAAGATAACCATTCATATGGCATTCAACTTGAATATCTGAATACGACGAACGGTCGAACAGCGCATGCTCTTCAATTACCTGGTAATAAATGAAATCGAACAAAACTCTGAACTATTAATGTTTATTTAGGATGTGAGAACGTTATGTGTTCGACAGAAACACTTAAAAGATTGATTCAAGACCGATTACCAAAAGATATGGATAGAGAATGTCAAATTCCTATAATGAACGGTAGATGAAATTGATCTTATTACTAATCACTATTTTTTATCTGTTTAGGAATGATTTCTTCATATAGTTTGCACTCACTTTTTATCATATTTTGTACAATATTTACTTCTCTATCTTTTATAAATTGAATGATGCTTCTTCGAACTGAATATAATTGTATTTTGATGCAACAACAATGAAAATCAATAGATAACAATACTGAACAGAGCGAAACTTCAATTTTTATTAGAAGAATTGAAGATTTTTTTACCGATACGATCGTTTTAACTTTTCAAGGATCGAAACTTTCTTTTTTCATTTCATTGAATTACATGTTCATAAATTTTTACTTCTATATTTAAATCGATGCTGTTGCTTGTCAAAAGAAATCGATACGAATTAGTTTTCTAAATAAAATTTTACAATTTTTCCTCGTGCATCAACTACGAAAAAAATATTTATTTATGATTGACAACAGAATTTTTCTTAAAAATGACTATCACAACTTACGATAAAAAAAAGCACATGATGAAATCTGTGTGTCAAACAATTACTCGATTATGTTACATACATCGATTATAAATCTACATAATGATGATTTACTTTTGTTCGAAGTAGTTGTATATTTTAGTGTTTTCTGATTGAGATGTGTAGCTTCTTCTAGGCACTATTTTTTCTGGCTACTTTCTCTTTTAAATGATTATTATTGAAGAGTCAGTCATTCGTTAAAGCTATCGATAGAATAGATCTAACCTCATCGAATTCTGTTTAGAAGTAAAATATTAGGTCATTTGTTGATTGTCAGTTAGATATTTGTCTTCATGACATAGGCAAGTCTAAAATAATGTTCGAATCGTTCGAGAAACAAATAGAAAAGGAGGAATGTTCCATATGAGATCGAATCGAGTCAGTTTTTGGCATTGCTGTACTTGTACTACTACTGTGAAATTTAATAATATAGATGTATGACTTGTGACATTTGATAGTATCTATGATTCAATTTGTTCACCAATCTTGTGAAGAATATTTATGCATCGATTGATAATCGAGTGTAGACATTAGCCAGACCACATTGTCTACACAGAAAACAATTAGAAACTCTAGCTTATTACTCGTAATATTGTCCTTTCGATAGAAAAGTTGGCGCACTTGGATCACCTTAGGTAATCGAGTAAATATAGTTTTCAAAAGAAAAATTATTCGTCAATGATCACATACCCATGTATGAATCCGAATAAAGAAATAGAAAACGATGCATTACAATTAATATGACATGACTAGTTTATTAACAATCACAATGAAGTAACAATCTACTATGGTTATTCTCCTAAATAATGTTTCAGACATTTGAATTTATTCTTATCTTCATTAATCATTCATATACGTAATATCGGAAATGATTAGAGAATCTCAACAATTATAAATCTAATGTTTCTGAACTTCTCTTTCATGTTTGTCTTTCTATTTTACTGATTTTGTTGTTCGCTAAAAAAGAGAAACATTCACGATGTTGTTCAGCTTCGATATTGATACAAGAGAAAGAAACGTTTGATTGCTCTTGACTGTGATGGACACATTTCGATATTCGTCTCAAGGACGTAGGATTACAAATTAGTTTATCTACGTAGGCTTACAGACATGATTGTGAAATATCAATGTACAGTAATCGAATAGTTTTCAATGATTCTTTGTAATACTAAAAACGATTCACCGTCAATCGAGATTTGACGTCTCACTCAATTAAATCATTCAAGTATGAAGCTTTCCGTCGAATTTCAATTATTGACAAGAAGAAAAGTTTCATAAAATAGTTGGAGATCAATCACTTGATTTGTTAAATTCTACAGTATTTTTAAAATTGTAAACGAATTGAACACAGAAGAGAACGTGTCATCATCTTTTTTTATCGCTGCTATTTCATCCATCACAAATAATTAGACCCATCCGTAATTCTATTGTTAAACAGATCTTCTCTTTCAAATCAAAATTTAGCTACTTGCTAATTTGTCTTTGATGATTGTGCTTTGATAGAAATACAATAATGATGTAAAAACAATATCTCTGCATTTGACTCTTGTTATTTTCATTTTATATTGCACCTTGATTTCTATTAGAAACTAGTCGTGTGAACCTGTCGAACAGTTTGTATTGAATTGTCCTTAACATCATTCATCAGCAAATATCTTAATGTAAATTTTTCCTAATTCTTCTTATCAAATGATTTGCCAGCAATTTCGTAACTTGGATATTCTCGATTCTTCTGCGAAATTCATTCGATATTCTCTCGCACTGATCATCGAAAAGAGAAATATCATTTGTTTTTTTAGATAGTTTTCTATTGATATTAGTTTCTTATCCAATAATTAAACAAGAAATCAATACAATGAACAAATATCTGTAGATATGATCAACGTAAATAATGTTAGACTATGTATTGATGACTTTTCCATATTAACTATAATGTTCTATGTTTCTGCACAATAAAATGATAGAAATAGATGCTCTCACAACAGTTATGTTAATGAAATCTAAAGTCTTCGTCGTTCAACTCGAACCAATTTTTTGGTTACTCTAGATAAATTCAGTTGATATCAAACTGAAATCGATCGTGTAACGCATATTGAAATGAAGAACTTTCACGCAGCTTCCATCAATATGGAACGATGAAATTAAAATCAATAGTTGAAATTGACCATAAGCATCTTAATATTAATTGAAACCTTACTGAATAATATTTCTTGTGACTTGAATAAGTTTCTCGTCAGAGTGAACGTAAAAATATTACATAAAATTTTACCTGAAGACATTTTTTCCGATTGAACAGTCTGAGACGATCTGTTGATTATTCGTTAAATAATATAAACGTAGGGGACTAGAAGTAATTGAACACTATGAACATATGTTTTTTTTTGAAATTATATGGATACTTTTACCGTATGTATGAAAATTTCGAAAGTAATTGTTCAAAACAAAAGTAACCGCACAATTACAACGAGAAAAATCATCAAACAAGTCGACAGCTCACTTATTGTTGAATGACATTCTTTTCTAAATTCTTAATATGACAATGATACCGTCACGTGATCTTATACAAGTGTAATCTTCTCTAGACTTTTACTTGTCAATTTTTGAATCTTGAGCCGAGAAAAAAAATTTTCGTTTCATTTATTGTCAATTGGTATTTAATTAACGTTAATCTGTATCAACGGAAAGAATTCGTAGACAACGCACATTGAACCGATAATTATTATTTAATAATCCATAAACAAATTGAATTACTTCATGAAATGCCCATTAATTACAGATATTTATGTTTTTTGCAATATGTTAATATCTTATTTTTCTCTTTCACATAAACTTCACATGAGTAATCTGTCAAAAAACAAGATGTAAACGACTACATAGTTGTCATGTCTATCATCTACTGTCTCTAGCAAACGACAAAAAGAAATAAAACATGATTGAGTATTCGATTTCAGATTGAAATTCATTCCTAATTACAAAGAAAGCAGTCACAATGTTTCATTTTTTATTTTCTCTCTCTGTATTGGGTCAATACTGTCATTTGAAATGTATGTGTAAATAACAATTATTTATGTCTTTGACAAACGATTAAATTGTATGTATATATAATTGAAGTAAGCTGATGAATTCTTTTTACTATGTTGACTTAATTTTCTTGTAAAACATTGCAAATTAGTCTTTGTTGAATTCCATGTAAAGAATAGGATTCAGTGTAAATGAATCGAATCGTATCTTTACATTAGTATACTTCAATAATTGACAGTGAAAACATGTAGACATATATTAAACACTGTTTCATCATAGAATATATCTCGATGAATAGAAATCATTAGTAATAAGAGAGGAAGAGTATTGATAAGAGAGACTACGACAATATCAGACTTGAAAATCGAACGCATCTTACTTCATATAAACGTGTATCAATCGTATACAGTCAACGGCAGCTTTCTTCGATTATCATCAATAGGTCACTGAACATAAAAGTATTCTATTTAATCTTACATATGAGTAGTACATGATTTCTTTTTTTTTTCCTTTTTTTCCCGATTGAAAGCAATTATTTCTTTTTCTTTTTCCTTTCTCTTTTCTCGAACATTGATCAAAACAACCAATGAATGCGTTAAACAAATCGAACACCATTGGTCTATGTTAATCATTTTTTTCCTTCTTCTCTATATAATCGAAATTATTTCACATGAAATAATTGAAAAATGTCGTTAAGCCCATCGGATGAAACTTCGCTTGTCTATTCGCATATGTTGAAAAATAATTTTTTTTCACCATTTTTTATTCAATCTTTAATTGCATCAAGACAAAATACAATTCAACAAGGTTAATTATTAGACATTGTTCATTGTAGAAAAATATAAAACACAAATGACATTATTTGACTTCGTTTCTTTTCAATTTCTATTTAGAATTAAATATTAGTGAAGATGAAGAAAGTTTAGATGATAATAATAAACGAAGACGAACAAGAACTAATTTTACAAGTTCACAAATCGAAGAGCTTGAAAAAGCTTTTCAAGATGGTTCATTTTATTGCTGAAATATAAAATAAAAATCATTTCTTTGTTTTTCTAATTTTAGGTCACTATCCAGATATATACATGCGAGAAGCATTGGCCATCAAATTAGATCTAATTGAATCTCGTATACAAGTTTGGTTTCAAAATCGACGAGCTAAAGTAATTTGATGAGACATCGTTGCAAAAAGAAAACAATGAAAGTTTGTCGTCTTTTAGTGGAGAAAAATGGAAAATACAAAAAAGAGTCCAGGCCGTCCGGCACATAATTCGCATCCGCGAACATGTTCAGGTTATCCAATATCGCAAGAAGAATTAGAAAAGAAACGTTTACAAGCCGAAGAAAGAAAGCGCCGAAAACAAAAGAAGATTTCGAAATTGTTAACAAGTGATGGAAATTCATCATCATCATCCGTATCTCCTGGAATTGTAAATAAATGTTCATATTCAATCGAACGAATTCTGTATCAATCATCAACTAATAATAAATCGTCATGATTATTTTATACTGCGACTCGTTTTAAAGCCCGGTTTTATATCGTAGAAAAAGAAAAAAGAACCAAATGTGTAAATACAGATAAATGAACTTCATCGTTTATGTTGAAAAGCCTTCAGGTGTTTTGTTTTCATCTTGATGTTACATCGATCAATATAATCATCACTTACTCATTTTAAAAAAGATTGATTATCATTCTTAATGCTTTTCACCTAAGAATCATTTATTTGAATATATATATATATAAACTATTAGTTGAGTTTCGCTTCTTCAATGCTCGTGTTTTTGTTTTAAAACTAATTCGATAACTGTTCAATTGGTTTCTTGACTTAAGAAAAAGAAAATTTTTTTCTCTGTCTAATAAAATGAAATGTAAGATTTGTCTCGATCGTAAAAAGTAGTCTATCATATTACCAATATAAGTATTACCATAGATTAGTTGAATGATTTCTTCATCGATCAATTATATTTTCGATGATCAAAGGATTCATTTAGTACAAGGGATCAATCATATATCAATATCATTCGAACAGAAAAGGCAAACATAATCCTATCGTTTATCGAGACATAGAAGTATATTTCGATTACTTAATTCGATACTCAATTAATGAAATGAATATTCTTTAGATCAAATAATAATCATCGATAGAATTCGAAGTAATATGTTGATTTATGTTTGTAAATGAAATGTACCTTTAGGATAAATATTGTTTCATCTGTCGACAGTCTAATCATTAAATTTCTCTCGTTCTCTTGAACTTGTTCATAATCGAATGAAACACACGAATAGATACCAAAAGCTCTAAGTGCATCATTATAATGACATATCAATGAAGTTCAACGCCCACATAAACAAACAGTCTGAATAACTATAAAACAGATCATGATCTATCTAGAAGATATTCTCTCTTTTGTTCATTAATTGCCTTAGAGCAAAACAATAGACGGAACACAGAAACAACGAGAATCCTGTGAAAGAATCAAACATGAGAACGGGTGGTCGAGAAAAATAATTTCATTGTCCATAATAGATTTGAAATTTGACGCGTTTCCGCAAATGTTCGTTGAATGTGTACTTTTCACTAAATCAATATTGAATGCGAACTGTAACAGAATATACCACACTTATTAACAATTATAATCATTCATAATGTAATAACAACTCGAGTTTGTTTTCTTCTCTTTAATAAGTTTGAATATGAATAAAAATATGCTCATCGTCACACAAGAGAATAATTATCGATGTTTGACAGTAATCAAATAAAGCGAATGAGAGTGACAGATCAAACATCAACTATTATGTTGGTTTCAACTATTCTCTTACACATATGTCAATAAAAAGTTAATTTTTAATGAACATGAAGTTTTTAACAAACAATATCGATCATGAGGAAAATTTAAAAAGAAAAAGAATTCTCTATTTTCGATGAAATAAATTTCCATTATTGAAGTAGAATTTAAGAATATCTGTAAATTAAACATCGTCTCAGCTTCATCTTATCGATCACTCTATATAGGGACATGCTACTATTGAGTCTTCTTGAATGCTGACATTGTGAACAAAAGCAAGTGAGAATAATTGTCTGAAAATGTTTTGTTACATAGAGAATATTATCTTATGAGAGTTAGTTCACTGATGAACATCACGTGTGATCCAAATCATTCTTTTATATGTTCTCCTAACTAAAGTATTAAAAATAACTGAAACAAAATAAAATGAATCAAATCAAAATATCAATTATTAGCTATAATAGCTTTACTAGAATGATCACACAATTTCTAAAGGATATTTACAAACTATCATTTTGATTTGCAAAGAAAGAAAACATGGAAAGGGATTCGTACATTTAAACAATGTAACAGAGATCCGATACTCGCCTATACTTAGAATGCTATTTTTGATGAATAAATGGCAAATTTATAAGCATATCTTTCGATTTTATGCAATTGTTTCTAAGGGTTTCCTTTTTGTGTACTCAAAAAGTGAGTACACTACTAAAATCGGTCAGTGTGTCCGGCCGTCCGTTTATTCGATAACTCTTCACAATTACATTCGATTGAGTTGAAATTTTGTGCACAGAATTGTCTCATCAATATCTCAGTTGAGTTCGAAGATGAAAAGGATCCGGCAAGAAATGGCTGAGTTATTGAAAAAATTGTCATTTTTCACCAAACAATCCCTGAGGTGTGTGGGTACAGGGATTTTTTCAAAAAAAACTTTTATTCTCAGAATTATCTACAACGTATATAAATCGACTCAGTTTTTAACGCTGATTCTGAATCTGACATTAGTTTTGAACTAAACCATAGCTTTCTAACAAAAAATTGGCTGAAAAGAGGTCTCAAAATGCACAAAACTGCATCCAGAAACCAAATGCCTAGATATATCTCAGATGACTACTAGTTTTGAAGATTCCCAAAAAGGTTTACCGAGATACTTCTTCCGTGCACACATTCTAGAATGACTGATTTGTCTCATTCACTTTTTGAAGTACACATAACTCTCGGACTTAAGTCCGAGGTTTTCACATTTATTTAGTGAAGTTTTTTGAATTGGGACAATAGATTAGTGTACAAGGTGTCTCAACAATCAACTAAAATAAGAAAACTGTATATGTCTACTGAGTGATGAACAAGATAGTAGAGGATACTTCCAAGTTTTTATTCATGTAGCATTAGCTTATTAACACACTTCAAATCTAGCTTCATCTACTTGAACAAGCATTTTGGCCTTTTTTCAATACACTTCTATATACTAGACAATGTCGTGTGTTTTCACCAGCACTATTTACCGTTTCCCAGCGTATGTTGATTTGGACAACATTTTTTCTCGATGAACATGTGCTAATCAATATGATCAGCAAAAACGAGCTGGCAAAACTATGATTTGTCTGTAAGTTCTCGAATAGCTTCGCTTCTTTGTTGACTATCCCGAGGAGTACTTTATTATTTTGTGAAATTAGATAGAATAGATAAAACTCAAGGATTCAAAACTTCGAAGAAACCCTCTATCATCAAGAAAAAAATGAGTTCATTTGATCATAATCCTGTGCAGCAGCTTCTGCAGTTTTCTTTT
The DNA here is from genome assembly GCA_900239685.1 of Rotaria macrura. Taxonomy (NCBI): domain Eukaryota; kingdom Metazoa; phylum Rotifera; class Eurotatoria; order Philodinida; family Philodinidae; genus Rotaria; species Rotaria macrura. Next base: position 26,457 of record OENT01001486.1, read on the forward strand.
TGTTAGTTTACTTTTAGAAAAATCTGCATACACATATATATTTTGATTATTCAGTCTAGTCCAACTATTGCACTGACGCAGTTCTCAGTGCATTGTTTATACGCTCAGTAAAAAATGAACGATCTTTATTTATTTGATTCTCATTAATATTTTGGGTTTTTTTAAACTTATTTTAATGTATAAAATGTTCTTTATTTGATTGAATAAAACAAAAAGAATGCGATTGTTATAGGTGGTTGAAAAACTGCCTAAAAATAACTATTTTATTATAAAAAGAAATATCCTTAAATGTTATTAAATCCATTCTAAAAAGAAATATTATGTAAATAATTCGCTGCCGATGCAGATTACATTTACATTGTTACCAACGCATAAGTGTTTGCTGAAATCGGCATAGATGATTTTGATAATATACCTTAAACAAAACGGAAAAAATATTTCTTTTCTTTTTTTCAATACTCATAGCGTTGTATAAATTCATTCCATCGGGAGAACATTTTCTAATTTGTGACTATTTCATCTTCATTGGTAAAAAAAGTTTTCACTACTGCTGACTCAAAGATAAAGAGAATTCGTCAATCGATTCAACTCATAGGTTGTATCAGTTTTAACAAGACTATTGAATTAATACACGGCTTGTAATCTTTCAATAGACCAAATGTGTAGCAGAGTTATCAATCGGATCTCATCCTTGCTAGACATCTGCTTAGCAGCAGAAGTAATTGGGTAAAGTTTGTGGCCTGTGTATCATATAAGATTAAGTTTTCTATTAGTGCATTACAAATATGAGATGATAATTTTCTTACAAATCGATGTTTTTCACATTCGATAATATCGTATACCTTTAATAATCGATTCATTTCTCATTGATACAGTTTTTCAAAGCGATTTTTCTTTTATGAGACGATTGTACGGATTTAAACCTTGACAATTCTGACCTCCATATGAATATATCGTATTTACATAAAGTTAACTCATTAGTAGATGAATATTTTTTTTGCGTTTCTGATGTTAGAGACCTATGCTTACATCGATGACATTGTGGGTAGTGAGTTAGAAAGAAAAACGGAAGAAAATCATGCGTATACTTTACGTGCATCATGATGAAAGAAGACAAGGAGAATAATGGAAAACAATAGAGTGACGATGATAGTTAATCAATTTAAATTCTTTAATATCTAGAAGAACAGAGAAAATCAATCGATCGGGATCATTTTCAGATACTTATGATATGGATTCTTTACGGTCTGTTCTCTTTTTAATTATTTAAAGAAGACTTGGAGATTTGACAGTATTAACAGAAAGAATTGAAAACAAAAAAGCTAATCAGTTAGAATACCAATTCTCATTGTGAAAAATCAGCCTTTTCACTCTCAAAGAAATTTTTCAGCGAAAACAACAGCCGTTTGGAACAGCAATACATAGTGTTTTCTCTAGAAATGTCTGAGTCACTAGCCCTGGCTCACGATGCCTAAATTCATTTGTACTGTGTGGGAAAAGCTCAGGTGCATTTTGAAATTCATTGGATCAAGAGGAGCTGCGTATGACATTCTTCTCATTTCTTTCTTACTCCTCACATTTCATAAAATAAAAATCTCTCTGGAAAGCTGCAGTATAGTGGCAAGCTAGTTCAAGAAAATTGAAAGGGATCGATTAAAACATTATAGGTAATACTCTAAGAATCTCATTCTTTGTGAAAATCCACAATTAGATCCCAAAGTAGAATTAGTAAAATCGCGGTTTATAATGTGATTTCATTAAATATTGTTTGAATGAGTAGAGACGGTCTCAATTTGTGTTGTCCTAGGTTTGATTTCTTGAAGTAATTATTTTCTTTCTCTGTTGATAATAATAGTCAGTGAAGAGTTTATGTGGGATCTATTAGAATAGTGAGATTGTGAAAATACAAGCAACTATTCGATTGAATAATTAACAAAATCTCTCAAAGTCAGTTGTTGGAGATAAAACGAGACACATGTACTCTCGAGTTACTTTATTTGATCAAGAAAACAATTTCTAAAAAAGGGCATTGTGCACGTTGCGAACGACGATGACTCACGACCATTCTTTATTACCATATATGGTCATGCTTCACCTGTATAAAATAGAACGCCACAGACGCATATTTTCAAAAGAAAAATGGACGAAGAAGAACAAATGATTGATGTATTTTCGACTCCCGATGATATATCAGACGTAACTCTGATTGTGGAAGAGAAAAATATCTTTGCACATAAATCCATTCTCGGTAAGAATCACAAAATTATTATTTCATTAGCTATTAACCATAAAGTCTTTTTTTCTTAGCCAAAGTTTCTCCAGTATTTAATCGAATGTTGTATTCAAACGGATTTCGTGAATCTCGAACAAATGAAATTACTCTCCCAGGCAAACAATATTTACATATAATTGAATTATTGAAATGTATCTATCCAAATATATTAAAACCAATTGATAGTTCCAATGCCATTTATCTACTTCCGCTATCGGATGAATATTCAATATTAGTACTTAAAAAAAGTATTGAACGTTATTTTATTTCATCAATTAATTCTATGTCATATAAATATGGTGATAATTTAACACGTTTGTTTGACTTATTATCAATAGCACAACTCTATCGGTTAAATAAACTTGAAGAAAATATTTGTGAACAACTAACAAATCATTTTGATATGGAACAATGGAATAAAAATGATCTTTCGATGGATTTACGTTGCCACTTACTAGAGTTATATGGCAAAAAACAACGAACAAAATTAAAAGATAAACAAACAAAATTAAATCAATTAGAAGATCAGTGTTTAAAACAAAAATTTGAAATTCAACGATTAAAAAGTCAATTGGAAGTTAATCAGCAACAGTAGAGTCTTTTTTGTTAGTTATTTATATGATTCTAATGAATAAAAATAATATTTTAATTGGAAAAGAGGAGATGGTCATCATGATGGAACTCTTTTCTCAGAGATACACTAAGTTTCTATGCACTAATAAATCTTGGAAAAGAATAAAATGAGCCAGTTAAAAGCGATCGGTCTTACTCGTTTCATTTAAGAAAAAAACAGTGAACATGTTGAAAAGAAAATTAATAAATTGTGGTATATAACGTATTCAAATTAAACAGATCTTTGTATTTCTACTTGCATAGATACGCACGAAGCTATTTCTCATCTATTTTTTCCTCTTAATAACTTTTGTTAATTTCCATTTGATTTGTAGCAACTGGATCAGAAAGAAGCGTGTGAATCAAGTACATTAGTTCGTTTATGGATAATGTACAAATATTGAAATTCGATACTTCTCAATGCGGTACTTAGAACACAATTTTATTCACTTGGATTGTAAGATTCTCAATCTATTTTAATTACTTTCGTTTATTATCTCAATTAATCAATATTTTTATTTCAAATAAGTAAATTCAAGTTCAAAATATCGATAAAACGCCTATTAACGAAGTTTCAACGAATTTGTTTTAGACATTTGTCGAATTGACAGGAGGTGTTCGAGAATAATTGTAAGAATAAAAATTGATGACATTATAGAGTTGAACAATACAAGATGTTTTTCATCAAGCGAAAACTCCGAGAACGCTAATAGAAAAATTCGTGGCAGAGCGCAAAGCAAAGATGTAGCTTTAGCTAACAATAGCCGTGTCAACTGTTAAAAACAGAAACGAACATACATGGAAAATATTTTTGAAGATATAGTCTTATAACATATCTTGTGCAGGTAGCATAAAAAATGGAAATCGTGAAAAAATAAGTCCATTTAAAGGTCTAACAAAAAAGTCCTTATGTTTAATCCTCTTTCTCTAAGATCATTCTCTCAAGCCAATCAATTACAGCACCGGAACTAAAACGCAAAATTACGTATCCAATAAAACCTAAAAGAATGGAAAACACAATAGTGGAGCCTGGAAAAGGAATTACAGCGCCGATCAATGCTCCGAGCAATGAGAATCCGAACGAGCCGGCATTCGAAATTCCAGCTTGAATTAAACATTTAACATATTCTCTTGTCTTGATAGCATAACCAGCAGCTAACCAGTTCTTAAGCTTGTCTTCGTTTTTCCTGACACATAAATATCCCACCCATCGTATTGTAAGTAATATTATCTCAACAGCAAGTGCAACTCCAGAGGTAATTGCATTACCTGAAAAAAATAAAAAATAAAATGTAAAAATTGATTACTTTCTAGGAATCATTTCAATCAAAAACGTTCTATTCTCATGATTTTCTTCTTTTAGCATTAACTCAAGTAAGTATAATGTGCACATTAAGCACTTCAATCGATCAATATTTACCTGATAAACAGTTCTTAATAAGTTCATCCACGGAAGTGATAGTTACATTCGACAGAGCGGATGGTACCAGCTTTTCACCAATTCTTATTATTTGTTTGAGAAAACCTAAAGAAAAATAAGCAAAAAACTTTGATTAAGAAGCTCAATAATCTTTGCATAAAAAGCATACGAACCTTTGAAAGCTGCATAAACTATTGGTGTAACTGTCGTTACGATGGTACTCAGTGAGTTGTTTGCCAGATCCCATTTTGCTAAGATTTGTTCACTTAATAGACCTCCATTAGTACAACATTGAAATGCAAAATGCTCACAATTACGTTTTAGTACTGAATAAGCACTCCAATCTTGCTTCTTTTCCAGATCATTATAGATTAAAATAGCATTCTCAACTATCAATTCAGCTGGAAGTCTTTCTTGAATATAACATGAACCACGTCTTTTGATTCTATATGTAACTGGATCTACATTGTACTGAACACGACGGAGATTGTGACCAAGCATGAAGTCTTCAAGACTAACAACTCTTAAACCTTCTCTGTTTTGTTCTATCACCATAAATGTGCCCGTAATTTCTGGCTTTGGAAAGAGACGCGATGCATCTGCTGCAGTAATAAGAATTCCATGATGTTGATATAATCCGAGAGATCGCAAACTATAAATGTGATCACCTCTATCGAGTTCAGATTCGTAGACGTAGTGTGAAATATAATTCATGTCGATGATAAAATATGCTTTCAGATGAATCGTCTTTTTATGTTTAGTGTCTCTTCGTTAATTTAGTTTTTATGCTATCTATTGATATTACCTGAAGTGAAAGGGTTTTTTCCTTCGTTGAATCTTATCAATATATGACGAAATATAACACAATTCTGACGAAAGAGTCATAGTCATCAACCGAGAGTTTTCCACTAATTGGCGCAATCAGGCTTTCACGGTTGGAAATCATTACAAAATTAACCGTTCCATCCTTTTCTCTCTCTTCGTGCTATAATCAGGTGTGGATACCCGCGAGTAGAGACCTGCGGGGAGCCCCGAACTCCGACTCCGACTCCGTTGGAGTCGGAGTTAGCGGAATAAAATTTTTCGGAATCGGAGTCGGAGTCAATTTTTAATTGTTGGGGTTGACCGGAGTCCGATTAACCCCGAAAAGTTATAATTGTGTGATAAACTTTCGCTATTTCACACAATAATATCCTCATTTTTCATGTTAAGACGAAAAAAGATAAAATACAACGCTTGGTAATATAGTGAGATTCCACTTCAGGACAAAAAAGAACAAATGAATCATTTTGACAGTATAAGATTCAAATGATTGACCAAGAAAAACAATGCTAGTTTTCAAGAAATACACTCTGCTAATCATTGACGAGGATTACCTGAAAATATTGCTGCATTTGACTAGAATTGAAGTGCTTCTCTTCTTTACGATTTTCCCAGATTCATTATTTTCATCTATCACCTTTTGAAATTCGTTTTTTCTCAAACACCTATTAGTCATTTTTGATTTTTCAGAGTACCATAAATGCAAAACTCAAAATTACTTCTTTGATTTTTCTTTGATTTTCATTAACGTATTTGTTTATCTAGTTTGATGTATTCAAAAATAAGCAATAAAATACACCAGAGGTCATCCATTTTCAATAATAATTTTTTGGAGTTTTTCGGAGTTGAAGTTGGAGTTGGAAAAAAATATTTTTCGGAACCGGAGTCGGGATCGGAGTCAGCGAAATGAACTTTTTTCCGAGTCGGAGTCGGGTTTCGGAATAAAAAAATTGACTCTGCAGGTCTCTACCCGCGAGTTTAAGGTGTGATAAAAGAAAGAATACTCACGACAATACCGACACCCCGTCCTTATCTTCTCTCCGTTCCTCTTCTATATAAGTGTGTGTTGTGTGTAAAGGAGGCACATTTTGGACATGGGAAGTAGCCCAATAAATATCATTACCAAGAGTAGCAGCAAGTTACTAACTTTTGCTTGTCGTTCTATACATATCTTACCTTGCATTTCTGTTCTATAGCTAGGTATTTTGATATATACACATTTTTAAGTACTTTCTAATGTTGTTGCTCAGTAGGGCTTTTCTTCTTTCTTATGAAAATATTTCCAACACGTCTTGTTATTCATCATTATATATATCGTTGTGATTCGATGGCAATAAATAGAAAGATACTTACTGGTACTTTGAAATCATTTTCATCTTTAATATATCAAAATTTAGAAAGTTATAGTCGAACACCTTTCTTAGCTCAGGATACACACTAATTTACACGCTGCTAACGAAAACAACAAGTACGTAGTACACTGTGTGTACAATACTGTCACTTTACGGTTGATCGAAAAATCTGTTTGTAAATGAAATAATAATATCAGTGGAGAATAAAAGTTACGGTGTGTAGCATGACCTATTTTCCATGAACATTCTTTCTTGTATTCAATTTTAATGATACACGGACGAATTGCTTCTTAATGGAACTTTTTTTAATTACATCAGAAATGAAGTTTTTTACTCTTTTTTCTTTTAAATTTTTGATGAGATAAAAAATGAGTATTCGTTTATTTTTCTAGCTTATATCACAAATTTCAATGAATACATTTTGGCACACTGTGCTCGCGTATGTTAAGTGTAGACGTACTCTTTGCTTAATTAAAGCAAGTGTGAGAAAAAATTCTGTTTCACAATATCATTTGGAACACTGAAGAGAAGTGGGGTGTCGTTGCTCTGGAGAATTGCGCTATATCTCTTCTTCCATTCTGTCAAGATCGAACACGAAGTCGGGAATTTTTATAAGAAGGGAGTCGTCAAAAGGGAAACGTACTCTTTGCATCGTTAAAACAAATCAGTCCGTATCCACTTCTAAGTGTTTCATTCTTTCCGGCGGATATCGATTCCAGAATCTTCCATCTGATTAAGTCCTTGGTCAGGATTTATTCTCGCGTGTGTTCTACTGTTTTCGTTCTCTACTGTCTTATTATCTGTGATGTAATGACTCATGTATTTTTCAATTTGATTATCTTCTTCCTTTTGTGCAACTCAACACCAACATCTTATATATACATGGAGTTTTTCTATAAAATAAGTCTCTCCGTAGAGAAATAGGTAAAGAGAAATAGAGGCGTTTAACACAAAGATATTAAAGATTTAATCTAATTATTATTATATAACATTTTAAATACCATATGCACACCAAAGTAAATAATATAACTTAAAATGACTCCACTGGATTCGATTCATGCTCAAACAGTTATCTGTGAGACTCTGTATCGAAAGATGAATGTTGATTCGATTTTCCACGAGGTTTAAGAAATTCGGTTTGAATTTTTTTGTATATCATATGAAAATACAGAAAACTACTTCGATCAAGTAATAATCGTTATTATGATATTAGTTTGATAACGCAGCTATCATTATTGAGTCTGAATGAGCTATGAATTCCTTTAAAGATCCTTTGATGTTCGTACCTCGGAGTACTTTGAACTGATCTCCCACTATGAGCAAAGCCTATGTGTCATCTGGTATTTATTCGCGACTTATGAATGCGTTACTATTTTTATTCTTTCTACAGATATTGATTTTAAAAAAAATGTCACACGAAGATGGTAAATATAATGTTGATGATGTTTGGATGAAAATATCAGAAGGTCTTGAACATATTTATCGAACTCAAGACCTGTTACCTCTGCCGTATATGGAACTTTACACGTAAATACAAGTTTTTTCTTCTTTTTTTGTTTATATTTTATTACTTGAATATTTTCTTGTAGACTTATTTATAAGTTTTGTGTATATCCTCCATCGAAAATGGTTAAATCAGAAACATCCAGAAAACCTAGTGTAGATATCGGTGTAGAACTTACTCATTGCCGAAACTTGTATAATAAAGTGGAAAATTATTTCAAAGCTTATTTACAAAAAATTTGTGAAGTAAGATGATTTTGTTGAGAAAATAATTAGTATCAATGAATTTATAAGATAATAAAACATCTTACGTTTAACGTCTTTAAAAGACAGCTTATCTTTTGTTTTTGAGAAATAATAATAATCGATTTCTTAAATAGGATTGTAATCGTAAGCATGATCATATCACTGAAAGTAGCATTGACGGAAAATATTCAAGAGTTTTACATAAACTATAAAAAAAATAAGAGAAGTCATACATTTAATGACGAAGTAATCGAATGTATTTGACTAGGACAAGTCATAGATATAAGTCTCAAGCAAAATTCATTGTAGCTAGGTGCGAAAGAGCAAATTTTTCAATGAATGACTTTTCTGGACACCAATAGAAAAACGGATTTAGCTATTTGCTTAAATTTAAGTAACTCACCAGAGCATACATTTTCAAATATACACGACAGCAGCACGCAATTACAGCAATGACTTATTTTTCAATCTACTTTACGGTTAAATGTTTCTCAGATTTTGATTCACACTTTACATACTGACGTTGCACAAATTTCGACACAGAAAAATACTGACCTAAAAGTGCTACTGTATGATGTAAAAAACGATTAAACCGAGTGCAAATATATGTAGCGATATAAATTGCTTCGATGCGTTCTTATTTTGACACACCTCGACATCACTTGATAAATGCTTTGATAGTTTTTGGATGACCTGTAGATAATATAACCGATATTTCTTTTACAAATCGACGTAAAATTTTGCTTTTTATGTCAAAAATAATATTACGAAGAATTATTTTTTTCCACATTACGAATAGGTTAATTTCTAAAAATTTAAACATCTAATTTTTAAATTAAAATTCACAACATTGAGAATAAATAGCACCTTGTCCTTGAAGTATACGGGCACTGATGCGAAAAACGATTGAAGCAATAAACTCAATCCTTTTTCGGTTGAGTCAGAGTTTTCCGCTAGCGGCGATCGAATAAGTATTATTATTTCTCAAAGTTGAGATTCAGACATTTTGCTATTTATCAGTAGAAGAACTCTATGAATACATTTCAATATGTTTGCCAGAATAATTCTAATTGACTATTGAATCCTCTAAGTGATTCATTACATTCTATCAGCAGACTTGGAAATTATTTGCTTGAAGAAGTTAGTGTTTGTCGTGCTTATTCTTAGTGCTTTACTGATATTGAATCGTAACAAAAGTAATATCCACTCAAATCTATGAACTGAATTGTCAGTGCATAAACTGAATGAGCCGATAATTGGGATCCAAATAAACTACTTCTATAAAAAAAACTGAAACAATGCAATTATTAGATAAGTAAAAAACCATCGATAACTTCATTGAAAGACTTAAAGTGACTTTACATGTAAACAAGACGTACTATGTGTGATTAGGAACTTTTCAACCTTCAAAACTCAGCTAGATTTCAATTTAAGTTGAACATAACTTACGTGAAATATATGAGATCAATCATTTATTATCGTTTTCTATTTTGAAAGGTTTCAAACAATTCAATAGTTCTCTTGAAGTTTGACTGACACGCATGTATGAATATATCGTTCTGAAGTTACAATGCTTGCCCAAGTTGTAAATTCGGCAAAACATTTTGTCCAAGTTGAAACGTTAGTCTGACATATATATTATATACAAGTGGATTGTAATTTTTGATACCATTGAGATTATAGCTATACTTTTCTTATAACTTGTTTCCTTTAATCGATCTCGACGGTGTTCTTATATGTTTTTATTCTTTGGATTTCCGACTGCCACACCAAATTTCAGCTCTTTAGCTGTTACTGTTGCTAGGCTATCCCCTGTGGGCAATGAATAGTCATATTTGATAGTCACATAATTTAGTGAGATATTTTTATTGTGCCAGTGTTTGCTAAAAATCATAATAGGAACAACGTTGGTCAAATGACAGCGGGCAATTGCTTGCATTGTTAGAGAGCGACTCATCAGTTTTCTTCATGTTCACCCGATTATCTTCCTGGTTAATGAGAGTGTCATTCGAAGTCTCAAACCGAAAGAGTTAGCAATGCACAACCAATCGAGAATATGCTTTATCTTCGTGCCACATGATTTCATTCTCAGTTTTTGGCGGTTGTATTCCGCGACTTATAGGAACACGTGTATCAATTTGAAAATCATTTCGTTTCTAATTTAGATCTCCTTTTATTTTTTTTATAACGAAATTCTTGTTTGTAGGAAGGATTTAATTCACAAGGCGAAGCTTTTCTTCGTTTCTATGTCAGAAACTGGGAACGTTATCGATTTTCAAGCTCAGTAACAAATGGTTTTTGCAATTATCTAAATCGGCATTTCGTACGAAGGAAACATGATGCAGGAAGAGGTGTTTATGCAATTTTTGTTGTAAGTTACGTTATCTTGCTTATTTTTTCAAATTTATTGTGAAATTAATGTAAGTTTAGATGGCCATGCGTGTTTGGCAACTGATTTTCTTGCAATCATCGAATAAACAAGTAACATCAGCGTGTCTTCAATTAATCAATGCCGAACGTCAAAAAAATGTCATTGATACAGAATTAATGGCAGAAGTGGTGAAAAGTTATTGTAAGAACCAAACTAGCACTTTCATTTTTTCTTTAAACTTATTTGAAAAATTTAAGACGACTTTTTTAACCATAAAATTTCATATAAGCCAAGGGGTTATGATGAAAAACCATATCTAACAATGGAAATTTATAAAGAACACTTCGAAGTACCATTTCTTGAAGATACAGCAAGATTTTATCGTCAGGAAGCCGCTAATTTTCTTTCTCAGAAGTCTGTGGCGGAATACTTGGAAAAGGTATACTTTTTTCTTTTTACACGAATGGTAAAATAGTTAATATTATTTATAATAGGTACCACTTATTTTTGAAGAAGAAAAAAATCGAGTCAACTCGTATTTACACCCATCAACATTAGAACCATTAATGAAAACACTTGAAGAAGTACTAAATCGTGATCAACTCGAAGCAATTCATACGAAAGCAAAAACAGTTCATTAAAAAGCGTGTAACCATAGCCCCGTTGTGATCAAACTGTGGAACTCAAATATCTAAAGCGTCATAACACTAATAGAAAATGAAGTATCCCGAATTTGTTTGCATCGTCTTTCTCTTATGTGAGCCGTATTTTTCGTTCCCCTTGTTGCTATTCGCTCGTGAGTTTCCATTTTGCGCTGCCTATTTTTCTTATTATAAGCATTGAAATAAACGATCAATAATGCTGTGATATATAACGATAATATAATGCTGGTTGTTCTGTCTGCATTACATTAATACAGTAGTTTCTATGGTCTGTAATGGTGGGGGGAGTGCGAGTGGCCGCTTTAACTACCGGGGAGGAGGAGGTATCTAGAACCAGGGATTACATCTGTAACCAGAGAGTGGGAGGATAAAAAATCTCACTGTTAACCTTGCACTCACAATTTTTTTCGAAAGCATGTGAGTTTCTCAAAATATTCAGGTAAGTAAACAAAAAGTTTCCAATATGAATGATATAGAAAATTCTACATACGCGATTCACTTGCTTTTATGTTTTCTTATAAAAAATTTATTTTATAGTAAAGTTTCAAGTAATTGATTTGATTTATTTTTTGCTCGATTTGGCATTTTGGTTCAAATTAGTTGGTCGACCACCAAATGTGACTTTTGAATTGGAAAAAATTGTTCAAGACCACTTTCGCTCGATTGGTATTAGAGCAATCAAGGGTCAGTGAAACAGTAATTAATGTAACACTACTAATTTTTCCGTTGTATCTTATAACTATATGTATCTCTCGCGCACTTCGATCGAACACTTTATGATGAAACGATTCTTGAGAGAAGTTGTGGGTATCAATGCCAATATTAGGGTGGGAGCGACGGTGCCTCTAACGCGGAGATGACTAGACATTCATTACGCAAACCACAACCGGACCATGTGTTTTACACGTTCTGCATTCGTATAAATATTAGTCATTTGAAGTACGAATCATTATATCATAAGGTTGGCATTTTTACGAATTCATCTCTCCTCCTTTTAGTTGCTTTTTTTTCTTTTCTGCCAAGACAGTAATTCATGTCTGTTCTCTTTGCTTTCATCAACGTAGTGAACAGAAACTAAAAGAAGATAAAAATATGACGCACGTCACAAGTGTGTTCGAAACAAAAACGTTTGAAGTTCCTGTAAGGAATCCGAGTAAAAATGCATAAGTATTCGTTCACATGAGTGTCTGGGGATTACTGCTATTGTTGCCAGGACACAGCCCTGTCTGCATTCTTTAATGAAAATGTGGCTCCAGCTTAATCTAAAACCGGCAATCATACTCGCCACATACAGGTCCACACCGGCAGCGAGACCGACATTCAGAGCCATACTCGTCGTCATATTCAACCGTACACCTACACCCATGCCTTCTTTTTCGGCCTTTAACAAATATGATAGGTAACCCTCTAAAAAAGCAACAGCCGGTGTCTTTCAATCGATGTAATAAAATCCTGTTACCAGAATCTCCGTTTAATGAGAATTCGCATGCTCTGTCTTATATGGAGTAATGTTTCTCTTAAATTATAATTTTTGTAATAGTATAATATTTACGATATACTATATCCTGTTCCAAATAGAAATGAAAACCATTTCGGAAAAGACATCTGTCAGTTTTTCATGAAGATTGCGATGGATCATACGAGTTCTAAACGTTTCTTTTTAAAAGGGGAATTTGTGATTTTGTTTGTCTAATAATTAAAATGGTGTTTTTATTTAACCAGTATGGGACGAGTCTGTCCAAATTCCTTGAAGTAAATCGATCGATTTTAATGGTTCTATATAACGTATCTTTGTAGCTAATGCAAGTTTTGGTAATATGATAGCCGGAGTTGATCCTGATGGTTTCTCTTGTTGACTGCTTAACAGTGCCTCCAGTTTTTCTTTCAAATCGTTAATAAATATTTTGGCTTCGTTGATGTCACCATGAAGTTGTTGCATAAGACTTTGCACAGATTCTACTATTTCTCTTGCAACTTGATTCATATAGTTTTTAAGAGCTTGCTGTTGAACATCAGGATCAGGATAAGTTTCCCTGATCGATTGTATAATGCCACCAAGAGTATTCAAATCCGTCTTAAGTTGTTCTATTTGTTGTTTCAATTCCTCTAAAGTGATGAGTTGATCTCGAATTTCATCTGGTTCTTTCGACGTTGAATCAGTAGGCTTGTCTTTGGATTTTAATTCAAGTTTACCTAGTCGAAGTTTGATATTGTCGAGTTCAAGCATTCTATTCTCCAAAGAAGACAGTGTTTTATTGATATTCATAATAGATTCACTAAGTTTAGTAATTTTATCGATAGCTTTTCTTGCTTTAGTAGTCGCATCCTTAATATCACATGTTTTCTTAGCCAAATCTTTCTCAATAGATCTAAAATGAACTCGAATGTGTTTAATATCAATGTTTTTCATATCATCAATTCTTTGTTGTAATTCTTTGACGAGTGAACTGAAAGTATCAAATCTTAAATTACATTGTTTTAATTCATCATCATGACGAGTGACAACAGTATGCATTAGATTAATACGTTCTTCTATTTCTTGAATTGTAGTTTGACCATTTATTAAAGCTCGAATTTCCAAAATATCTGCTTCAAGAGAAGGTATACGATTGAGTACATCAACTCCTTTGCGAACTTCTTTTAATGAATTTTTAACATTGTCGAGTTTTTCTGAAAATTTNTATCGAGATAATTGTTCAAGTGTATCTCGTTGAAGAGAAAGATTATTAATTGAAATTCCATGTTTTTCTTGTTGCCTATCAAGAATGTCTTGGTTTTTACTTAATGTTCGTAATTGTTCTCTCTGATCATCGATCGTATTCTTAAATGTTTCACGATATTTTTCAATTTCTCTTTGGTAAGCTTTATAGTTTTGTTCAATGCGATTGATTTTACTCTCATGCTCAGTTTTGTTTTTCTTACATCGAGTTCCGTCTCGTTTAACGCGTCTAACTAATTTGGTATGTTCGATTTTAAGTTGACGAAGATCTTCTTCCAATTGATGAATGCGAACCAGTTGAGCTCTAAAACAGAAAATGAAGAATTTTTTAATAATCTTTATCGATCTGAATTCGTTTTGATCATGTTCGAAAGTGATGAACAAGATGAGTGAAATCCAATTGACCATGCTACAGTCTAATTTCATGGAATGTCGAGTCTTTTTCTATTGATGATATTTAAAAGGTACGATTGAATTCTAATTTTCAAGAAGTCATTTTCACTTAATCTTCAACATGAATCTACTAATATTTCATTGTTAGAAAAATGGAACGCTTTTCATACATTCAGAGATGCAAGAAATGGATTAATTGACAACTTTTCAAGGTCACTTGATGTAGAAAGTACTAATGTTGCTTGTTCAATTTCGACTAAATTCAATAATAAAATTTTTGAAATAGAAGGAAAAACATTTAATTATGTTTTAGTATTTTTCCCTTGAGAGCTGATTTTCTGTGCGCGTCGAAAGTGTGACACCACTTTTTGTTTTGAGTCATTTATTGAAATAATACAACGTTAGTTTAAATTTAAGTATATGCTTGGATAACAGAGAGCGATTACTAAATTTATACATGAGAAAAACAAATTCCAGTCTCAAAAACTATTAATTGAACATAAGCATGTCTGAAAGACTATTTTGGTTACAATAGGACTGTATTCATGCAACTTTTGTAGAACTTTCAACAACACATCTTTTGAAGAAACAAGCAAGGTTTTACTATTTGTCTGTGCGGAGATATTCGTAAAACAAAATTGTGTTGAAGACATTCATGGACATTTCAGTGTTTATAATTTTACTTATAACATGTTCATTTCTCAATAAAATCGAAGATGTATTTTTTAGTAAAATGAACAGAGAAAGAAAAAGTATCCTATAAGAAAAACATCAGTTTCTAGTTTTTTATGTCATTTTTTTCTTACTACTACAATTTGTATTTCTTACGATAGTTTGTATTCGAGAATTTTTCGAATAGAACAGATGTATAAATTTAGTGCTAGCTCTCTGTTATCTAAACATATACTTAAATTTCAATTAACATTGTATTGTTCAATAGACGACTCAAAACGAAAAGGTGGTACCACAATGTTAGCGTGCACAGCAGTAAAAATACAAAAGGAAGACTGATTGCAGCGATGTTTGGATTTCTATAACAAATCTTTGAATGACTGATATAAACAACTGCCCTTGTTGAGCATCTCAATTAGAAACAATTTCAAACTTTTATTTTATCATTTAAATCTTTTATGAGACAGATATCGAAAAGAAAATTTTAAAAGACATGTCAATTTCAATAAAGACAAACATCAAGTGTTTAAAATTTTATCCATGATGATATTTTTTTAGTGTATCGTAGAAATACGAGTGCCAATACTCCATTATTAATTTAACTTACTCGGAAACTGAATTTTTCAAATAATCTTCGGTGAGTTTCTATAGAAAAATAAATACAAATGTAGTAAATCTCTATAAATCCTGCCGAGAACATTCATACTTGAACTAATGATCGATTGTTGTACAATTTTAACTCACGTATTTTTCTTTCGTGTACGATCTTAATAGAATATTGTTCAATGATATTTCAAAGCAGCTTCAATTTGGAACACATACTTCCAAATCTCGAAGTAAACATGCTGTTCTTTTATCTTGTTTATCTGC
>OENT01001487.1:0-42369 GCA_900239685.1 Rotaria macrura
ATTCTAAATTGATCAAGTATCTGTTCTTCTTCTGATCGAATGCAACACTTTTAACACGAAAACAAACACCAGGTGTAATGAGTTCTTCCTCTTCGTTCGGATATTTTGAGTATGGACTTAAATCCATAATAAAACCATCCAACACGTCCATTGTGAATAAAGTATTCCCTAGTGCCTTTGCCTTTTGACGATTGCGTGTGCAAGATGTATACACTTTAAATGATTGATATGAACTTTTATTTTTAGCCATTTCTTCATATTGAATGATTTCCTCGGGTTTCACATTAGCACCTCGGTAAATTGTTTTGTTCTTAGTCAATTCTTTGCTAAATGGATTGTCCAGTAGTAATAAACAAAACGGACCTAACGTAGATACTTTTCGTCGCCATGTATTCTCTTGTTCTTTGTCTCCTACTAATTTCATAGTTGTATTCAATGCTTCGTATAAGAAAATTTTCGATGTATAAAGATAAACACATTGTTTCCATACTTCTTCCATTCCTTCGTGCTTCTTTTTTCTAAGCGATGCTCCTATTTTTTCAGCTTTTCGCTCATTTCCTATTTGCTTTCCTTCATCGATAATACCTTGAGCTACTTTTTCAACAAACATCGGTATCATTGCTGAAGTTTTCGAGGGTAAATCATTTGGTCCAATGTTCAAGTACTTTTTTATTTCAATGAAAAATGGCGATGCAGAACCAAACTGACCACTAAATGAAGGTTTCGAAGTGATAGGAAGACCCCTAAAACGTTCTTCACGTAAATTGTCGTCTTTGCTCTCATCTTCAATTTCATTTGTAGGTCTTTTCTTTTGTTGACCCCTGTCACGCATTTGAGATTTACTATCGGCAATAATATTACCACTGACCGCCGTGGCTTGTGGTTGATACCTTTGATAATTTCCTTCTGCGACAAAATTTCCGGCTCCGGCAGAATAACGCTGTTCCCTTGGTACTGGTGTAATCTGTGGATTCAGATTTGATTGCCAAGACGAAACACGTTTTTTTGACGATTCATTTGAGGTTGAAAATGGAAAATGGGCCATAAAAATTATTTTCCTTTCTAATCAGTATCTAAAATCGAAACAATACTATAATCAGTTGTTTTATAATACACAATAATAACAGGCTTTTGACAAAACATTTTCTTTGGAAAAGTATTTGTCTCAATTGTTTTACAAAACAAAGATAATTCTCATATTACACTTAAATGGGACTTCAATTTATTTTAAAACAGAAGAGAACTATGCTATGTTTGAGGGGTTTCTGTCAAAAGCAAAATTCATCGTATTGTTTAGTCGAAAAATATTCTGAAACCAATGGGTGAATTTTATTAAGAATCGTCACCTGTTGACTTATGTATCGGTGAAAAGCAATTTTAAAATATGACATAACATGATAACACGAATCCATATTTAATCTACATCAATTGTACCGATGAAAAGAAACAATCTTATGAAAACATAAATTTTATTTATTGCATGCATGTGAAAGAATCAATGAGTATTTCGTTTGTCTTATCAATCCAAACATATTACACAGTCGTTTAGCTATGGAAAATTTAGTACAGAAGAGAATATACTACTATTCAATAAATTTTTAAGTAGGAAAATATTTAAATGAGTAAAATAAGTAGGAAAATAAACGCAAATACAATACAATGAATCATATAAGTTAACTGCGTAGTCAAAACCTATTGAAGAATTGGTAAATGTGATAGCATACAATTCAAAACGCACAAACATTAATATATAATTTAATGTGATGCGTAAAGACGTAGAAAATTAACGAAAAAACTATCAAACAGGTATCATTAGAGGTATCATTTTCCTTTTACTTTAAAATAAATATAAATTATCGATAATTTATATTTAATATAAATATAAATAATTTTTCTCCATAATTTATATTTAATATAAATATAAATAATTTTTCTCCATAATTTATATTTAAAAATAAATGTAAATGGCTCTTATTAATATTTAACATAAATAATAACTTTTCGTCATTTATATTTATTTTTAAGTATAATTTCTTTTTTCATTATTTATATTTAAAAATAAATATAAATTGTCATAAAATGTATTTATTTTAGTTATAAATTAAATTAAATTGACCTATTTCTTTATGATACGTTAGATAATAAGTATATACTATTCTTAACATTTTCGTCACAACTTATACATCATCTAGTATTGAGGGTGTGCTTTAAGACGTTATTTTTATCGCAATAAAGGACAAGTGCCGATAAGGCTATTTTATAGCTCCCAACAAAATCAGTTTTTTCTATAGCGATGGGCTTTGATATAGGTCCTTATTATATTTCATAGGTTTTCGTCATTCTCATAGGGTTCACAGGTCCCAAAACGTTACAAAATTTTTGAACCTGTGGTCTGCCACGAGATTGACGAATACATTTTTTCAATGAAGCAGAAAATAAACCTATGAAATATAATCAGGACCTATATCTAAGCCCATCGTTAAAGAAAAAACTGATTTTGCTGGAGATGAGAAAATGGCCTTGTCGGCACTTGTTCTTTATTGAATCCTTTTTGTGAAGAGTTGTTTTCAATGTATCAAGTATTAAAAAAGTGATGTACATAGAAACTCTTGTATTACAATATGAAATTGTTTGAGTGTCTTCAGCGACCTATTGAAATTTCTCACTTCTTCGACTGATAAAAGAAAAGTCCACATTATTATTTCACATAATAATAATATGCATGCTTGAATCTCAAAATCACTATTTTGCCTTACTTTAAAGTTAAAGTTTTCTACTCTTATAAAAATAAATGATACTTAATCATTAGTATTCACATTTGCATCCATAGAAGAACCTACAAAACAATGTATTTGCTCGAGTTCATTCCTAATCTTCTTGCTCAAGTTGCCTGAAAAATAATCAGGTGTTTCAAACTACATTCATCAGGAAAAAGTTAAATGTTTCTCTCATTTGTAGGATCTAAAGCTACCGCAGCATGCTCTGAGCAAAGAAAAATTTAGAATTAGAATGAAACATGTGAGGAATTTTAAGTCAAATACGAGAGTGAAATAACAAGTGATGTAAAAGTACTTGGGCAAATCTTCAAGCCTATATTTCGACCATATCAAAAGCTTCCAACCTCATTTTTTTGGATGAAACTTCGTCTTTTATTCTTAAAAAAATATGAAACTCTGTTCTAGATTATAACTAGAAAATATGGAGGGTGTGAGGTTGTGGTGTGGGTGTGCTTGTGAGTGCGGTTGTGGGTATGGGTGCGTGTATAAGTTTATCGGTATGGGTGAGTTTTGTGTGCGCATGGATGTGGGTTTTGGCTATCAATTTGGTGTGGGTGTGAATATTGCTCTTTTTTCTGCCGCACAGAAGTAGATCAAGACTCACACCCACACTCGCACTCATACCCCACCCATACCCACTCCACACACACAGGCGCAAGCACCCACCCTCTAATATTGAATATTTTAAAAACATTTTGTATCTGACAATAAGATAATCATTTCTCAAAAAAAGGGATTTACATCATATTTGAAATAAAGTAGCAAACGAACTCCTAGATTAACATTGTGGCCTGAATGAATAGAATTGGAATGAAGTTAATATTATATATAGGAAATCATTTTCCATAAGTTTTAACTGCATTTTAGAAATAAATGGAACTGTGATTCCTAATTGAAAAATATCTAGCTCGCAAAAATCCTTTTAAATTTTTACAGAAAAAAAATGTAAAATAAGCAAATTTTCTTTCCCCTAAACAAGTTTTGAATTTCGTTTTGAAAAACTTCGTCCGGAAAGTTTACATGGACCACCGCGTATTCTTAAAATGTGATTATAATTTATAGCGTCTTATTATATAAAAGGGAATCATGTTTTTGATATTGTGTATGCGGAATAAATCGGTTTTAGGTATGACCATTCTAATCAATAGTTTTCCGATGAGCTCACCGTGAAAAGAAGCTTTGTTAATCGTTTAGGAGATGGCGATCAGAAAACGTTAACTGAAAGTAAAATATTCGACTCTGCATAAATCGCGAAAACCGTATTAAAAATAGAAGATACTTTTTATCTAATGTATTATAAAGAAATATGGTGATTTAATTTAATTTCTGTTTAATAAATTATTAATCATTTAATTTAATCGTTAAATAAATTAATAAATAAACAATAAATATAAATTGACACCTCTGGATATCATGCAACTGTTCTTTCATGGTTACCCGAATTCGGTTAGCTATGAGAGTTAGCTCAGGCAACACTTAGATGAATTGAAGGCTAAAATACGCAACAAGTAAAATTGAAACACAATAATGCACAGATCCATTACACTCGTTTAGAACATCAATGAATTTGCACTAAAAATAGACTACCGGGTCTCAACTGAGTAGAAAAATTTGATTCACAAGTCATTGAAATTTTTTAAAAACTGTACAAATGCGAAAATGTTTCAAGATAATTAAAGATTAATAAGGTTTTACTTGTTCAATGTACTTTACACCGAAACATCGAACCAGATAAAAATTTTAAATGAATCAGAAACGGATTTTGATTATGCAATCCAAATAACTTGAATTAACGTAAGTAAATAATAATAATAATAACAGAACTATGTGCAATATTGAGAGATAGATTAGGAGAAAGTTTTCATCATTTTAAACAAATAAGACTTAATAAGTCATGCCATCTGAACAAGCAAGAGAATTTTGTTATAACTAACTCTAAGTATAGCTGTGGCCAGTCAAAATAAGTCTGATAGCGTCGAACTAGAGACCTGCGCGGGCCCCCGAACTCCGACTCCGCAGAGTTGGAGTCGGGTTTGGAAATAACAAAATTGGCTCCGCAGGTCTCTAGGCCGAACTGGTATTTACATGATAAGTTTCCTTCTTTTAATTCTCAAAATATACAATATGAAATCAAACAAAAAATGACAAACTCACCATTGAGAAGTCATACTCGATACTGTGGATTCATCGAAGTGATCCCGTTAAATATAGAAGAGATTTTCAACAAAAATTAACTTATCAATAGTATTCTAGCTCTCATCTATTCAAAGAAATATTCATGGATACGGTAATATTAACTTTGTGTCCGAAACTAAGTACTTCCTACAGACGATATTTGCAAAAGTATGTGAACATGGAGAAAAAAACAACAGAAAAATTTTGACAAATATTTAGATAGGACTGATTTTGAAAAGGTTGTATTGATCGGTTGTTATACAGACGGTGATAAATTTTATGCTGGATTGTGTTAGGCAGGATATTAACTAATAGCAGTTTTAGCGCTAAATTATCTCATTACGTACAATTAGTACATGTTTTAATGAAGCATATTTTTTAATACAAATACTCTTCCAGTAAGGCGATGATTTATGCAGAAAAAAGGAAAAATGAAATCAAAATCAAAATCAGGCTGAAAACGAAACAATATACTACTTAGTAAGTCTAAAATCCCTAACGATTCCTGCTCTGTATTTATTGCACTCATCAAATGTGCATCTTGGGATTCTTTAAAATAACTGCTGTTTATTTCTTTGTCATATAATTTTACTTATTTTTTAGTCTAGAAAAAAGCTCATCTTTGCAACTAAACCGACGGCTGAATGATGTAATATCTGTGCGGTTACGTGATTGCTATCAGAAGGTTACTTTAGTGAGAGCTGAAAGGTAGGTCATTGGATATTCTATGCAACGCTTTGCAGAAATGGTTCGAATGGCTTCAAAACAACGTAGACTCATCAGCGTAAGTCTGGAAATGAATATCAACAATGTGTTTAAAGTGGCATTTATTCAGAACCATTTTGTGTATATTAGATACGCTTGCTTTTCAATTGCAAAGTTAGTTTAAGAATTAGAATCTTATTCTTAGAAAGAGCGCTTTTTAGACTTCTTTTATAGTTTTCTATGAGACGCTCACAAAAAAATCAAAGTATCAATATGTTTGAAACATCTTACGCCAATTTTAAAAAAATATTTTCACTCAAAACAACTCTTCAATTGAGTAAGTAAAGTCATTGACTACATAGACTGATTCATCAAAAGTATTTTCAGTTCACTCAGTTCTAACATCACAATTTATTTAGCAAAACTGTATTCTGGCTTAATTTTGTAATAAAGTAGTAAGTGATCAAATGAGCTGCATTAATAACAAGGACACACAACATTTGTATTATGTTTTACGATATTGTTCTTTTTTTCTATATCTAATTTAATCGGATACGTTCCGGAGACAATAACTGATTATTTTGCTCTCGATATCTCAATTCTTCAACCTTATAAGAGATTTAACTAAGATCACATTTGAAAACTATGACAGTCGCAATTACCGTAGAAAAATATTCAATGACTGCTTGTAAGCAAAAACAAAGCTAACATTTACTTGAGTCGAGAATGTAATATTGCCAATAAAATATTGAGTATGTGATAATGTTTTTGTGTTATTCAATTAAATCCTTGTGATCACTGATGCGTGAACTACTATTCTTTTACTTGTATGGAGACGAGACACAGAAAAATTAAAAGAGTAATGCTTCATTTTATCTTTCACAACATAAACAGTGTACCAACATGTTAAAACAAACGTAAAAAAATATTGCTGATAATTTTTCTACCTTAACGAAAATTGGATGCATGATAGTGTATGGTTGTGTAATTATTGAAACTAGTCACTATTTTTGCTACACCTATCAAATATATACACATGATTATGAATGATGCAACAAGAGAAAAAAAGTATGATAAAAGACCTTGACAAAATGCTCGTACTTAATTCAATGTTCCTAATAAGTAGAGTAATGGAAGAACACGCAGAAATTTAAAAAATCACTAAATAAGCAACTTTTCTATTTGAACTGTAAAATTTTAATCAAGTTCTGGAGCAAAATATTTTCCTGTTATCTAAACAGCAATTTTCTTGGGATTCAGATTTCTATCAATTACATTATATCTCGTGCACCTGATGAAATGAGCCTCTCAGCATTTTCCAGATATGTTTTTTAATTATTACTGAATCAGAGGAACTTATTTTTTAAAGGAATCCTCATTTCAAGATATACCAAAATGTATTTTCGTTATTAATCTGAATAATTTCCATCATCTTGATACATGCAATACAATCGATTTGCCCAACTAATATAACTTTTAAAGACAACTGATTCTAAAATTTTATTCCCGAAAATTTGAATTGTTCGTTGAGTGTCATTTTTGATCTGACTTTGTTGCAATTGCTGACATTGATGAACGCGTCCCAAATAGAATAGGCCAGAGGATTTAAATCTGGTCACTTGGAGGTCGGCGATCCTTCTCAATAAATAATAGGGGGTGTGAGTGTGAAGAGCAACCATAGCACAGTTGTATTTCATAATTCCAGTAATTATCAATTGTTTCAGCCATCGGAATGGATTCTGGAAGTCAGTGATGGTTTTTCGATTATGGAGATGTAAATTTAAGGTGAAAGGTGTGGGTGTGTTAATATATTAATTCCACACTGCTTACGACGCGTTTCGAACCTTGCTCAAGGGTTCATCATCAGGTAAATTTGGAATTGAATGAATCTACATTTTATCGAACTAAATCTTGAATCAATAGAAGAATTGTAAGAGCCAAAGACTGCCAGTCAGCAAAGACTAGAAGTCTAAGAGGGTGTGAGTGTGGGTGTGGGTGCCACAATGTGTGGGTCTCGATTGAAAATAAATAACATTCACATCCATACTCGCACCCTCGGCTTCTCATTTGCAATCCAAACATGTAGATGTTGCATGATATCAGATACGAATGATAAATTTTATATGATAGAAAGGATTCTTTTTTTGCAGTATTGACATTATTTTTTTTCAATGTTCTAACAAAATACTTCATTGTTAGTTATCCATGAAAACATGTATTCCATTTTGAGAATGTCAAATGATTGGGCTGGGCCGTTACAAACCTCATTGGTTACTATGCTGTTTCATTCTTAATTCTGAAAAGAATTGAGAAAAGAAATTATCTTTGTATTTTTGAGTGAAACATCGATGCATTATTTGTAACAAGGATTTGTTTTGCAAAATTTTTATTCTGAGAAACTACCAAAAAAGCTTGGATTTTTAATTTCAAATACAGACTGAAAAGTTGATATTAGTTATTGTTGAGATGAAATTGATCATTAATAAAAACTTTCTAGGACACAATATCAATGATTATATTGTGGATATAATTCATTATCATTCTCGATAGTATAATTTTTGTTCAGAAATCGTCTTTGACGAATCTTGAATTCAACTGTTGATTTTAAATAATATTATGAAAATTTTTCTGAATAAATGAACATGGTTATTTGACAAATGAGATGAAAAATTCACCTACCTTTCTGACCTTTATTTAGTACATCTGGGGTATATGCTGTCCCTTTCTCGCCGATATTAGTGCCCCCACATTTGCAATTCTTTAAGTTTTTATAGTAAAGGACAAAGAGGATCATTGGGATTGTAACACAACGGTATCAAACATTTATCGAGGTTACACGTTGTGTCATCTATCCAAGGAGGAAAAGGCGATACTCCATCTACTACAAAAGAACATTTTAGAGTACAGCGGAGTACGACTGGAGTAGACTGGAGTAGACTGGAGTACATGTATCACTGGAGTACGACTGGAGTACTTTCTAAAAAAAAGTCCGTTTCCTAAAGAACCCAAACCGGTTCGGAAACCATTTCGGAAACCTGCAAAGGTTTGCGAGAGGGTTTGCGGGATTTTCAAACGTATTCGAATATACCGTTTAGGTTTACGAGACCTCGCAAACCCTGGGTTTCCCTACAATACCAAATTCAATGCCTTTGAGGTTTTCTGGAATACCTTTTTTTTAGTGTCGGAAACCAAAACCTGTCCTCGGAATCTGTTAGGGTACTGTAGGAAACCAATATTACCTGAAAAACAGAGCTGGTATCCGAATGGGTTTGGGAGAATACCTTTCCGGTTTCCGAAGTCATTCATCGCAAACCTTTTAGGTTCCCGAGCGTACTGAGTGTCGAAAAAGTATACTAGAATACCGAAATTGGTTTGCACGTGTTCTTGAATCTGTTAAAGGTTTCCACAGTTATAATACACTTGACTGTTCCACAAAACAGTCCATAATAAGTGTTCAAAATATCTCAGAAGAAAGTTTCAAGCGTTAAAATTTTATTTCCAAATCTTCATTTCCGCCAATTTTTAGGTATCTTTAGTTCAATTGAAATTGCTTTTCAGTGTTTATAATTAGCTTAATTACGGGTCACACACTTATTCATCCCTTTTTCGAAATCTGGAAGGACCCTACAGTTTTGAAATCATATTATTCAAGTTTAAGATTCATAAGAAGTCTCAATTTCGGATTATTCATGATAAAAGATAAATTAAGATTTTTGGACAAATAAATATTCTTAGACAAACACTTATGTGATTCTATCTTTATCCATTGAATTTCTAAACGACGAAAACTCTACACGGCCATAAGTCTTAAAGACTTAAACTGGATTCGACTGAAGAAATTCTGCAATAGAGTCATAAATATCACTGTCTGATTCCTGGAGAAATAAAATGACTGAAGCAGACCGGAATCACATAAAAAGCTTCTCCTTCGGCACACATCCTGAGATGCAATGTAAATTAGGATGAATAAATAATACTGGTGAGTTCTTTTTAACAAGCGGAAACCTGATGAATTATTCCCAAACCGTATAACCAACCAAATGAACTAAAATCCACCAAGCGATATACCTGATGATGACGAAAATACAACAAACGGTAGCTTTTTCTTAGACCTTTACATTTTGTGATCAAAATAATAACACCACTTCATGACAGGAAATTCGAATCCTTTATTAATTTTTCGATCCGAGCTTCCATTGGTCAGAAAGCGGGACAATCGGAAAGTCAACTGCTGAAAAGTACGATTTTTTATCTTAACTCGTTTCTCCGTTTCGATGGAACTTTTCAATAGGTTATCGGGGCCCAGGAATTCGAATCCGTTATCCTTTTCTCCAATTGAACTTGTGTGTGACGAATTCTGATGATAGAGACGGTAAGAGTATGGTTATAACTTGTGTTTTATTTCTATATCAAAATCGTACCTTTAAGGTATTTGGTTAGTCGTTTATATACAGAGAGCGAGACAGAAAAAAGGTATGTTAGTTTTGAGTAAAATGTAAGGTCGTCATAATAACCATGAAGAGGAAGGGCAGACAGCATTATACAAGAGCAAGGACATACAGCATCACAAAAGACCAAGGACAGACAGCATCATAAAAGAGCAAGGACATACAGCGTCACAAACGAACAAGGACAAACAGAATCATAGAAGAACAAGGACAGCAACAGAAATATGACCGTTACGAGAACAGTATTATGAGTCATCCATATGGATTGTTACATTGTGTTGGTCAGAAACGCAGCTCTTTGTGTGAGCTTTTTCTCGTCGTTTAAACATAAGTTGTTGGTAAGGGGCTTCTTCAATCGGTTCGTTGAGCAAATACTAATATTTTATTAAGGCGTAGTATTTATATCGGCAGAATAGTGTAATATTGGAAATTTTGGCGGATTTAGATGATTGGCTCTTTTCGTAAGTTATTATTGAATGATGCGCTTAGTTAAATGACTCCTTAAAAAGTGTTTACTGTTTTTGATATTCTGGGAAAATACGTGTCACTTTTCATGGTATGAATCATGAGATCGGTTATTTATATTTCAGTATTTTCACTTAATGCTTCTGACTCATGAAGTCATTTGTCATATCAGTCGAAGAGAATATCAATATTTCTTTTATTAGTGGTGTAGCTCCGATATATAATGACGAATTCATAATGGTGAGTTCGATTTTAATGATTTTAAGCTCATCAACTGTTTCATTTCTATTTAGATCACAAATCAGATGAAGAAAGAATAATGGTGAGTTCGATTTTAATGATTTTAAGCTCATCAACTGTTTATTTCTATTTAGATTCAACATCCCAGGTCGGTGGTTTCATGAACCAGATGCTGCAGGAACTGCTAGAGAAGATGTGGTAGAGTGACCGTTTACTGTAGAAAAGCACGTGAAATCGGTGGTAAATTGTAAGTGGTACCCATGCCGACAACTTTGCCAAGTTTTTGTACAGTTTTCTACCAACTTGCTGTATTTTACGGCAAGAGTCGGTGGAAATCATTGGAGAAACTTAGGTAAAGTTCCCGGGCGGACTGGTGCTGCTAGGTTCCAGCGATTATCCAAGTGTTTCTGCAGAATACAGTTACTTGCCAACATCTTCATTGTCTGCCCTGGCAGGATTCGGCATGCAGAACGATCGACCTAGTTTATCGTGATCCGATGGTTCTCATTTGACATCGGGAACAGTGCAATGTGGGAAACCTTTAATCCGTTTCCGAGGTTGGTATGCGAATGAAATTTTTACTTCCTTTGTTGGTTTCCGAAGTCTCGGAAAGCCTTAAAGGGTTTCAGATAGTAACAAACTCGGAAACACTCTCCGGGTTTTGTGGGATACGGTTTTTTTAGAGACTATACATACAGAAAAGAAATCAGTGGCAACAAAACTCCTTTCATCCTCTAGAAAATTTATCGGAATATCAAACATCAGCCTCTTTTTCACTATTTTCAATATTCTCTGCTTCCACGAGGATATATGACAAAAAATGTTCACAAACTGCTTATATATCTTCCGTGCCATTCTCCTTTCTATAAGAAAATACGCCCTTCAAAGCCAATTAATCCTCAATATTTTCCGATAGCTAGCTGTACTCCACGACATGCACACGATCATTTTTATAAACTTCCAATGACTTCCGTCCTTCACAACGTTCACACAGATCCCTGAATTCTATGTCGATAGTCTCATAATGCACAGCATAACTGTCTACCATGTCTCATTTCTACACAGGAGACTATCCATTCAAACAAACAATTGCAAAATCACCGCGCCACCATCACACTAAACACTACCATTTGCATCTGCACTTTCATCCTCCTTTAATTTTCATTCATCCGCCATATAACTAATTGTTATAACATTGCCATCCAAGCATCACTCTTCACATCTATATAAGAAAAACATCTTTCCTTCACATTACTACCTTATTCCGTTTGTCTACATCATTTATCCCAGAGAAATTCACATTACTTCCACTGATTTTCTTTTTTCCGCTGCGTAAACTATGTGTCTGCTATTAGCTTGGAAACATCCCTCCTAACATTTATAGAAACAAGCATCTTTTCTTTACACTAATTCATTATTCATTGTATCTAAACTTTTTTTCCTATAGAAATTCACGTTTTTTTTCATTTCAAGTCAACGTTGTTGTGTCAAGTTCACATGCAGTGAAATAATATGTTTGTCCTTGATCATTTTTGACATGAGCGTTTGGTTTCTGCTGAAATTTATCATTTATATTACCGATGAAAAACTTGTCTAACCCTCATAAGAAATCAGAATTTACGTTGCATACACAAAACTAACATTGCCATTGCTCTATTTCAACGAATAGCAGTAGATGCACTGTAAAAAATGTGTCGTTAACCACTCATGTTAGATTATATAATCCAAGTGAATAAATGATATTTTGCTTTTGAAATAACTGATTTCATTCAGCTTTTGATGCTGTATCTTTTGCTACCTTAGTTAAAAATATTCTCTACTTTACTCAAGTACAGTGTCGGTGGACATTGATGAATCCATTTATCATTATTCTCCCGATCATTTGTAAGTAGTGCTAAAACTCGATCTGAACCACCTCCACTATAGAACATCCGAAGGACCTACAAATTTGGGTTCAATGGATTTAGATGATGGTTTTTAGAATTTGTATAAAAAATCCCAGTTTAAAATGTTGACCAGTGCCTTGCTCTCTTAGACCTCTCATGAACTCTCTCGTCAGAAACGGATTAAAAACACGGATTCCTCGATCTCGATTTCCGTCGGTACAGCGTTATTAAAAATCATTATTTCCTCGAGATCCCTTTTTGTAATCTAGCAATTGGATTGGAAGATTTTGTGAAACCGATTACAGATTCTGATTCCTGAACCCCGATAACCTTCGATCAAACTTTAGCAAAAATCATTATTTTCTGGAAATATCCTTCCTTCTCAAGAATTTGTAGTGTGTAAATTTGAAAAACAGATTACAGATTCAGATTCGTCGATTCCGATTGCCTTCGATCAAAGTTTATAAAAAAACCATTATTTTTTCGAAATATGCATTCCTTACCGGAAAGATAGGGTGAACAGCTATCAGTTTTCTAACAAGATAGCGTTGACTTTCATGACCTAGATGAAAGCAATAGTTCACAAAGTTAAGTCAAAGTTTCAATTCTGTCACAGTGTTAAGAAATCTTTAGTATAACATTATAAGCGGTGCACGCTTTATGAAACAATTTATAGAGCCATATCAGACAGCTCGATGTGTACAACATCTGATAGATACTTCACCGTACTTTAAAGTAAACAAGTATCGTGTTTCCCCCTTGGTTTACATGTTGGTGAAATCAGTATTTTTGGAAAACACTGAGGTTTTTGCTCGACGACCGTATCCGACACTTACACCATTCGATAGAGAATAAAATTCTGCACTTGGCACAACCAATTAGGAAATCAGCACAGGTGGGTAGACGAATCTGGAGAGGAAAAATCCAAAGCCGGTGCTAACGTTACTTACATGATGAAATTATTGCTGATTTATCAAAAATTGAAGATTGATTACAATAATGTAATCATCAAGGCTTTTTTCAAGGAGACTTAGTCGAATAAGAAGCTGTTTTACTTGCATTATCTTTGATTAATGTTTTGGTTAATTTTAAGTCGAACAATATGCATATCAATAGCACAGTGTTGAATTACATTGAAGACAGATAAAATAAAATAGTATACAATATTTTTAAATTTTTAATCCAGATATCACAATGCCCTCCTCATTTCGATAAATAATTTGCACATTTTTTTATTATCTTAGTTAGCAAAACCTTTTTTCGTGCACACAGGACACTTGGCAGTGCATAACAAAATCGTCATGTGTGCCGATAATAATGGCACACTCCAATAACTCTTCTTCCTTCTCTCTCTTATATATACGTGTGTTGTACGTAAATTGGGGACATTCCGAGTATCCTAACGTTCGGGACAGTCTGGAAATGTAAAGTAGCTAATAAATATCATTGGCGAGAGTGGCAGGTAGCTTCTCAATCCAGTTTTGTCGTTACAATATAGAATCTACCAGTCATGATGTAACACACGAAATTTTCTAGGCAGTTAAAGTTCTTGAGATTTCTGTTCTATCACTTAATATTCTTTTTTATATGCTTTAGTTTTCATCCAAACTTTTCTGTTATTAAAAACACTTTTATACATGTTTCTTGCAGTGTCCTACTGAAATGATTTTTTTCCCCTAATTTTTCTGCCTCGTTTCTCGCGGGAATCAAGTATGAGAACGATCCCAAAAATTGGTGTCCCGAAAATTTCTGATATCCTCATGTTATGTACATTGAAATGTGTTTTTTCAATCAAAACTTCTTTCAACTCTTTCTACATAAATAGTTTAAAAAGGGAATAACCAATCCACAACCACAAAAAGTGAGACAAAGTCTTTAAATCTCCCACTAAAGAAATATTTTCTGAATTACACTAGAATATTGTCAAATCTTCACGTGGTTTCTAAATGATCTACAGAAACGAGAAGAAAAATGACGGGACGGAAATGTGGAAACAGAAAAAAAAGTATTTGTCTACGGGAAACGAGACGGAAAACGGAAGTGACATGAGTTGTTCTCACAAGACTCTACTTTATGCTGAATAGTAGTCGTGTAAGCGTCTGGTTGGCCGACCACATTGTCCCATTTTATAGTGTACTCGTTTATAGAGTGCACAACAAAGATTATAGAAGTATTTAAAAATAAAATTTTCAGTCCACAACAAAAAAAAACTTTGATAAATTTTATTAGTGGATAAGCATTGCAACCTACTGCAATAACTACCATATTAGTATTGCCAATGTCCAACAATTGCCTATATAAAGGCCCTTATTTTTTTATCGCAAAAAACTTTCATTTTGCTTCTATCCTTTAAATTTTAAATATCAAATTTTTTCTACATCAATTTTTATTGGCTACTTATTTACGGCAGTAGAGGAAAGAAAAAAATGTCGTTTCTTTTTTCTCTCGTTATTTCACCTTTCATAATGTGCCTACTTAAAAAAAAACTTAGTTCAGTACGAAAATGCATCTAATCTTTGATCATCAATTCGTTCTTAACAGACAGCAATAGAAGAACAACTTGTAAATTATTTCAATGTTTTACAGCGACAGCGATTCATACAACTCGGATGATGACCAGCCAGTCAGTAATAATTTGAAAGAGACAAGAACAGTCAAAATCATTGTTGACGAGAGCAGTAGTATTCAACAACATATATGTCGGTTGGATGAAAGCTACCTGCTCATCTGGCTAGATCTAAATGCAAACAGCAATAGTACAAACACTCTTCGAACAGTTAGAAATTTACGGCATATTTTCTCCTTGGTATATACCTTTAATAACATTGAAGCATGTGTGAAATTCATTCAGGAAGCTGGAAACCAAGCCATGTTTGTCATTTGTTCAGGGACATTTGCTAAATACTTTATTTCTAGAATTGATCAGAATGGACATATCTGGGCAATTCATGTCTATTGCTATGACGAAGATGCACATGAAGACTTGATATACAGTTACCCGAAGGCAAGTGTGATTATATGAAATAAGACTTATACTCATAAGACATTATCAAACCGAAACATTGACATCAAAAGGTTCTCTCGACTACTAAGAAAATTTTCTTTATAAAATCTGAAGGAAATCGTTTCTAATCTTTCTGTTACGCATATGTTTTCTAAGTGTACTCACTAAAGACTCAAAAATCGAAATAGCCAATTTTATTTGCCCCACTAATTCTCACTGCGTTATCTTTTCTTTTTCTTTTAACGGTTGGTGCAAAATCAGCTGAAAATATGCTTCGCTTCTTCTAGGGTACTTTTCAACACGCTAGAGAGCTCATTATAAGACTGATTCAATGGAGAATTTTTGGCTTTTTTAAATCTTGTACTTTATTTAGAAAATATATTTACATAGGTTTTCTAACATGCGGCAAACTCATTTAGTCAAAAAGCCAATACTTCAGCGAATAACTTCTTTTAGAACACCAGCTTGATTTTTTCAGTAATTTATACCAAATAGAGTGGGTAAGAGAGTTAAGATCAGGCGAATTCGATGGCCAAAAAGCTTCAAAAATGATTATTGCATCTTGTTTGTGTGTGATGATATCTATGCGCCGGTTCCCCAGCCTATTGAAACATAAATTCTTTGTTCATTAGTTTTTTATCATATTTTAATGTCACTACGTAGTAATACATGACTGATATATCTTTGATGATTGATAGAATTTCTTCAACAATAACTTGACGAGTAACATTCTCATAGCAGACACTAAATCATAGAATAACACCTTGAGGAAATTTATTTTTTCAATGAATTCTACCCCATTCATCAGCCTATTTATAACTACTTATGTAGCCAATAATTAATTATAATTCATTATTTTTGTATTTTCAATGCATTCCAACGGATTGTTTCGAAATAATGCAATAATGAACTAAAATGCATTCATTTTCAATGGATTATAATGCATTATTAGAAAAAATCTTTGAAATTTTCAAAATTCAATAAATTATCATTGCTTTTGAACGCACTAGAAAAAGGCATTGAATCAGATAATAAGTTTTAATTTTCGGAGAAGATGAAGTCCATGAATTAATGGTGAAATATCTAAAATAGGAAGTGGCATAGTCTCGATGTATAGCAACTAAGTGTGCATAGTTATTTGCCACTAGATGGCGACTGCATTCAACAAATAAGCCATTCTTCTGACGTTGAGAATTTTCCTTCGATATCTTAATAAAAACCACTCTATCATAAAAGCTATATTTAACGATAAAACTTGATATCATGCTTTCAGTCAAGTTTATTCAATCTCTACATTTCTTGTATAGTTCCGTTCACTTCGACCAGAATCAAACAAGCGAAGAGAAAGAAAGCATGGAGAGAACATGAGCGAGAAACAGAATTCTGCATGAACCCAACTAATTGTTAAAGCTTTTTATATACACATGTTGATTATGATAGAAGGAGTTTTTAGACAATATACTATAATTTTCAATAGTTATTTTTACGCCATTCTTTCTGCTAACTTTTTCTTCCTATGATTGCCTCTTACATTGCTGCGACAAAATTCTTTTGATATAGAATTATTTTCAAAACTATCAGGCCGTTATTTTCTTCAACTTCACCTAAAACAAGCAACAGAAGAGATTTTTTCATAGCCTCTTTAGTCATATGTAATCTCATTTTCATCATCTCAAAACAATAAGCTTCAATCTTTTCTTCGGTCCACCAGGACCGACTTGTTCTATTCTTTTTTCTGATGAATCGAAAATAACGGGTGCGTCAGAATTAATGGCGATCTCAATATTTCTTCAATATTCCTTTCAGCTTTCATACTTTCGAACTGACTTTTTTACCAAAAGGTTGAGCCTTAAATGCTCTACAAAACCATAAAAAATGAATCACATGGAGATAAAAAAAAAGCAATAATTGTAGTAATACTTCTAGCAAGCATCGGTATTAACTTTCAAAGAACTTGTATTCAAATCAATTTGCATTTTTTCTTGCTAGCGAAACACTTTTAGAAAGTTTCAAAGTAATATTTCTGATGCAATGATGAGCGCAATATATAATGAAACAGAAAAAAGAATATTTCAACTAAAAAATACTGGCAAAGCATCCAGTTGTTGGTCAACTAGTCTTCCTCTGGCATATTTCGGCTTTTTATTTGAATCTAGTCGATAGGCAGTGATATTTCTGCAGAATTAATGTATAACTCTATGATATTCCATAGTATTAGTCTGTACCTTAAAAAAGCAGAAAATTTTCACCAAAAATAGTACTTGGTCGAGTAATGTGAATTTTTCAAGAAAACGAAAAATTACTGGAAAAAGCACGTTTTTTAGAAATTTTAAAGAAAAACTAACACTTATTTTATTCAGCATGTTTTGATTATGGAATTTTTTCAGCATACTAATACAATAGAGCTTCTGAAACTCTACACAATCGGCTGTTCAATTTGCCTCTATAGTTCGATATGAGAACGCATAAATACAAGAAGTTGTAGTTCGCGCTCGAAAGTTGTTGATGTTACTTGTTTTAAGTATTACTGCAACAATTTCTTTGCTTGTATCTCTATGTGATTCATTTTTTATGGTTTTGTAGAGCATTCAAGGTTGAATCTTTTCGTAAAAAAGTCAGCTCGAAACTATGAAAGCTGAAAGGAATATTGAAGAAATACTGAGACCGCCATTTATCGTGACGCACCCGTTAGTTGTGATATTTTTTCTTATCATATGAATTTTGCGATCTTATGAAATTTCTAAAGAAGTCAAAGTCATACTGTGTATGTGTAGGTAACTTTTTCTAAATACTGCATTAAGTTGCAATCTTACTGATCTCAAATATGATTAAAAGATAGTTTATCGGATTGGGGTGTAGATGTGGGTGTCAATTAAAAGAAGATTGACATCCACTCCACACCCAGACCCTTTTCTTTACGACATCGTAGTTCACCCTCAAGATAAATCAAAACATCGTTGCATGATTTCATACGACAGAGTAAAGATGTACCGCGAAGATACCGCTTGAAAAAAGAAATTTTCTTCCAGTACTCATCAATACAAAAACGTTTCAAATAAACCATTGATATTTAAGAAGTTATCAGTCTTAAAAAGCCCATTTTTTCCTCTGACAATTACTCAGATTTGTCTTGACTTTGTTTTTATGGTCCAGCAGATCATTTCAGTCGAATAAATAAAGAATACTGTACTTGCACTATTACCGTGTGTTCTATTCAAATTTTCCGATGTCCCTTGGAGGGGACGTACGGCTTCTAAGGCTTAATGCGTTGGCATGGATTAAATTGTGAATGGGTGCAATTACATGATAATGCAGCCAGTCTCATGCGTTCCCATGTAGCCGATTTTCCGAATTAATGTACATTATAATGCATTATTTTGCCATAGAAACTCAATGAATATAATGGCATTATAATGCTTTGGTTCTGCAATGCATTGCAATGCATTATTTTGGTTGCACTATAATGTAATTGTATCCATTGCCCATTTAAGGCATTCGAATGCATTGAAAACTTCATATTCCTCACTTGCTATACAGGATCCGTACAATCATATTAAATCCTTATCACAATCATGATACTTGTATCGCTGTGGTCCTCCACAAATATCCGCAACTTATTCGCTTTCTATATAGATCCCCTTAACCTTAATTTATGTCTCTAACTTAACTTAACCCCTTAACCTATCTCTCTAACTTGACATAAACCCTCAACCTTAATCTATCCCTCTAACTTAACTGAGCCTCTTAACTTTCAGCAACCCTCTTACATTTATTTATCCCATAACGTATAACTTTGACCATATCGATTACAATCGAAAACAGAAGACAATTAATGAATAAATAAGTTTATTATTATTAAATTCGAACTTACCATGCCGACAATAATCTATATCAGCCTAAAACACATCAAAAAGATATAGAAATCATTCAATATTGAATTGGAACTTACCGTTTTGAGAAGATCGATAATAGCCTAAAAGAAAAGACAGCGAACTAACAATTTTTTTATTCTTGAATTCAAACTTACCATATGGATCATGTCGAATTGTAGTGGAAAGCGGCAAGAGTTGAAGAGCGTATATATGACATAAGGCTGTTGTAAAAGTATTAAAATGTTTTCAGATTTGGAAAAGAATGATTCATGATCTAATCAGTTATACTTGACACTGTGAGCAGTTTTAGTTCACCAGATACATCCGAAACTGAGCAACGATCAAGAGGGAAAACTCTTTTTCAGAGGTTTGATGACTGTGATCTCTTTCATTCTACAGAATATTGTAAAAGCATTCCAAAAATCTAGTAGCCTATCGTTGTATCGAGTAGAAACTCGAGATCGGATTTCGGTTCGTTACTGCACAGTTTCGCGAATGAGTAAACTCGGAAACTCTTCGGCTTGCCTGCGGAAATATTTTGGAAATTGAAAGGGTAATCTGTTACATTTTTTATTAGTTCTTTAACTTACGCGACTCTTATTGATAAGCACCTGATACGTAGAGAACTGGGTTAAATCAAATATCTACCTGTCAAATCACTATTTCAATATCTCTGTTGTGACAAGGATGAATTGTCTAATTTTAAAACATTGCTCTAAATAATTCATTCCAATGCATTTGATAATAATGCATTATCCTGAATTTCTACATAATACCTGATAATACGTTGAAATGCATTGAATGGTAGTACATTATCTTAAAATTCTCCATTATTTGGAACAATGCATTGTAATGCAATGAAATTTTACTGCATTCTCAAACCATTTTCGCATTATTAGAAATAATGCATTGAAAACAAAGAGAATTTTGAGAAATTTTATGAAGGTCTACAATAATACATTAAAATGCATTGCAAATAAATGCATTATGGCTCATTATAGCATTTTTTGAAGATTAATGCATTGAAATGCATTGAAATTTTGAAAATTAGTGGATTATCATTAATTATTTCGTGTTTTTGAAAAATAATGGAAAATAATGGGTCGTTTTTCCATTATTTATCCATTATTGGCTACATGGGTTATAACGCATTTTCATGTTTTCATGCATTGCAATGTCCATTATTTCATAAAATCGACTACATGGGTAAGAGCTCATATTCTGTCATTTTGTTGATTGTGGTTTCGACTATGAGTATCAGTAAGTTTTGGAACGAAATTTCTTGTACACTTTAACTTGTTTCATCAATCTTTTGGTTGCTGAATGTCTTCCGTTGGAAAGTACTCTAAAATCGGGTGAAACATTTTTACTGTTTAAATTCACGTTAGTAGAGTGATATTTCAAGACTCTGGATTACTTTTACATAGACTAGTCTAAAGAGAACATAATTCTTTCAGAATGCTTTTGCAATTGAAAATTTAGTCGCAATTTTGCTTTTTCTAGGTAAAGAGTGTACGGTCCAATATCGAGCATTTGCTGAAGGACTTGCGGCAAAGTATTGAAGAATTTAAAGAAATTCAGAAAGACGAAGGACAAAATAACTTATTTACTTGTATTCACCGTAATAAGATATCAACAAGTATATCTGCTAATAAAAAGCGTCGCTTTCTTGACATGTTCTGCTACCTACCTTACCCAATAGAAACTTCTCGGTCTTATGTTATTTTGAATCTACGAAAATATTATCAAGGAAACGAAAGTAAATTGCGTGAAATCGACGATTTTGAAGCAAATTATAATTCAGAAAAAGCCATTTGGTGGTACACGCGTAATATATTCCTGTTTCATTTAACAAACAAAGCATTCTTACTCCAAGACACAAAAATGATGTTCTTGTTCGGCTTCTTTGTACGTGATCTGCAATTAAAGTTACGCCAAGAATGGGAACTTTTTAGGCTTAGTGAAGCGGATAACCCAATCGTAACTGTTTATCGAGGTCAACTAATGTCATTTCACGAAATCAAAACAATAATAATCATAGGGTACGAGCTTGATTTAGAATATTGTCGAAATATATATGTAACCAACAACACATTTCTATCGGCCACTAGAGATCGTAATACAGCGACTTTCTTCTTGAAAAAGTCT
Organism: Rotaria macrura; assembly: GCA_900239685.1. NCBI lineage: Eukaryota > Metazoa > Rotifera > Eurotatoria > Philodinida > Philodinidae > Rotaria > Rotaria macrura. The sequence goes on from OENT01001487.1 coordinate 21,721, forward strand.
GAAGATTCCAAGGAGCAAATGCAAGGCGTTCTGTATGAAATCGAACTTGATTTCACTATAGAATCGACGCCTATAGCAGATGTGAGAAGTCAAAGTGCCTTCAACGACGAATCGGAAGTCCTACTTGGAATTGGATGCACATTTGATTTGGTCAAGATTTACTACGATGAAAAAGAAAAGTTTTACATTATTACATTGAAGCTGTTGAATCAATTGGATGAAGCTGATATCAAGGAATATGTGAGCACTAGTGAACGTCGAACCATGAAAACGTGCGTATCCCTTCTCATGCCGGTTTGTTATTCGTTAAACAGAATTGTTCTTACCACGGAAGAAGTCAATCAATTTTTTACTATGTTGATTGAATATTTTCCTCATGAAAAATGGCTCTCAGCTGCTAAATTTCATTGTAATTTAATGCAAGAAGGCTACCGTTTTAAGGGATGGAATTCGGAAACACTGCTATCTTACAAAGTGGCAATTGACATGTGGTGTGAATTTATGAATGATACGGAAATTAATTGTTTTGTAGAGATCGGAAAGCTTAACACTACTGTTTCCATATATTACCAATCAGTGTGCAATGAAATAATATCCAAAGAGCACGATGAACTAGCCATAATTTGTTATCAATGCGCACTCGAAAATACGTCAACAGATTACGAACGTATGAAAATATATGAATTACTTACTATCAGTGATCGCAATCGCATATTTCAGTTGAGTCAGATGAAACTCGGTCTAGAATGTATGTTACACTATCAATTTTCAGATGAGTTTCGAATCGCAATGGAAATGAAAACAGTTGCATACCGTTGTGAAACTATAGGCCAGTATGAAGAGTCATTGAACTTTTACACAAGAGCATTGGAAGTATTGCCGAAAAAACAACCAGAATATTCTAATTATGATCTTTTTGATGAAACGGAACATATTCTCTCTACTATCTTGAAGATTTATAAAGTGCACAAACAAGATGATGTCAAACCTTATGTGAAATATAGATTAATGTTACACGAGAATACACTGAGAGATGCCACGGAAACACCGATCAAAGATTGGAACTCGCATTATGGAGAGAATTACGAAGCTGAAAAGCAACTCCGAAAAGAAACAATATTGAAAAGTCACATAGAAATGGTTACCTGTTATTTGGATGTCGAAGAATATGATTTGGCCAACGAACATTTTGAAAAAGCTATACAACTTTCACGTGATCGCTTTGGAGATAATTATAAACCAAATGAATTGAAAGAACTTGAAGAAAGAATGAAGAATTTGACTTTTGCCAAAAACTGACAGAAAATTCATTGATAATTTAGTTAACACTTGACTAAAGAGGAAGAGAAAGGAAACTAGGGTGGGTGTGGGTTGGGCGTCTCTGTGTCTGTGCGTGTTGATGTGTATGTCAATCACTAGTTATACCTCATTGCGGCTGGTCCCCACACCCACACCCTCAAGTCTCAACATTAGAAACTGATTTGAATAATTTTGAGAAAAAAGATTTATTTTCTTTTTTTTCCCGTTATTGAGTTACTCAGATGACTACATGTTACTATATAGGAGTAGATCTTATACTTTAGGGAGAAAATACTATTGGACTTTGCAGCAAGATGTTGGATTAAACTGGCCGTATGTTCTAAGAACATTGATTAATAAAGATTGAGCTCAGCAGTATGACTGAAACTTTGTGCGTAGTTTACTATTTTGTAGATTCAGACAAGGAATATCTAAACCGAATGGAGAAAAATTTAATGAGAAACAAAAATTCTCGAAAACAAAAAAAAGAAGTTTCATTGAAAGATATCTACTTATGCGAATTAATTCTAGAGAAAAATGAAGAAATTATCAAAATGTTATTTTATTAAATAATCGAATCACCGATAAAATTAGGTAAATTTTCCTTGATCAAAAGTTAACCGAAATTTTAACCCAATATGAAGCAAATGTTCTAAATTTTAATCGAGCAGCAACAAAAGAAAAATAAGTACTTGATTTCTGGTTAGAATTTAGGTCCATAATATATATGGTAAAGTCTAGCAACAGTTATTCATATTATCTTATAAAGAATACAAATAGACAAATATTCCTGAGAAGATTCGCCTAATTATCCGAGTGATTTTCTGAATTCACCATTACTAAACAAAAGTCGCAAGTCCTTTGTTCTTTTCACAATAATCTCTTATAGTCAGAACTGAAATCCACAAACACTTTACATCATAGATAAGATAAAACGAGACTAAAACAAGGGAAAAAACTGGACGATACAATGTAATTGAAAGAATAATTCACATTCCTATCCTCAACAATTCTTTGCAAGGATCATGATAATTCGTCAAAGTATTAACTCTTGATTGCAAGTTCTTTATTTTCAAACATACAAAGTTCATTAACAAAATATTCTCCACAAAATTGTCGTGTACGATAAAATCAAGTTCAGAATATGTTGATGACGAAAAATAACTCTCTGAAAGAAGAGTCTATTTCTTAATGAAATCTATAGTTAAATATGATCGTTACTAAAGATTTGTGTATTATTCTGTAAACTAACTATGTTAAAATTTCGTGCCTTGGTCATATGTCATAGAAATCTTTTAATGAAAAGAACTAAATTACTTCACAATTATCTTCCGATGTTATTTTAAAACTAAGATGTGATCCTAACTTGAGTAGACAATAGTTGTTACCAATATCACATGTTTTTTATATTATCTTACAAAGTTCTAAACTATTTGACTCAAGGATATTAATATAGTTTTTTCTTAATAAACTATTAATTATTAAGAATGCAATATATATATTGTGAAAAATTTGGTTTTCGAGAATGGACGATCGCGTGGTAAAACAACTCACATTGCTCGTTTCAAGTAATTTCCGAAGTACTTTTGCTCCTTCATCTCCAATATTACCATCAACGATAAGTTCAGCGAGTGTCTATATCAGGAAGAGAATATGAATAGAATTCACTTATCACTTAAACCAGTGTCACTTTTCTGTTTATTTGAAAGCTTCATTAATCTGAATGTTTACTCAGTGATGAAACTCATGAAGCGAGTAGAAATCTTAGACCAGATATGATATTCGACTTTTCAGATTATCAATTAAAAAAAACTTTTCAATTGATATCTCGTCGTTTCTAATGGATATCTATGTCAAAATGAGTGCGAGAGCATTATTGTTATTAAGAAATCCTTTTTTCAATTTGGGAAACTTAGTTTTCTTTCGTAGATACCACATTGTTTTTCGTATTAGGTATGATCAGAAAAAAATGAAAAGAACGAAGTACTTTGGTGCTTTTAGAAAATGAAACGCTTCAATTTTGTCCTATTATACAATTTACATAAATCTATATTTAGTATAAACATGTCGTCCTTACGATGGATTCGAGAAAAACGATGAGAAAAACATGACTCATATCGAATGAGTGAGATACGTTCAATATTCTTATAATTCTCATCTCAGGTGATTTTCATGAGATTCACAACTCGTTGACACAAAGAATTTTTCTTAAAATTCCATCAATTCTCAAATAAATGTATTAATTCGACATTGGCAAGTAGTTTAATGAAATTTCATTGGGCTATTCAATGATCCACGTATCTTTCATTGTTATGAAGATAAAATCAAATGGATAACCAATGAAGATAGACATTATTTCAATAAACGATGGGTTTCCTTGAGTTTATATTATAGAATAATGCTCGGCTTTGATGTATGACACGAATTTCAATAAAATTCTTTAAGTAATAACAAACGAACAAAATTTAATTGTTTCAAATATTAACCATTACTGTTGAGAAATTAGAAATATGTCACGTCAACGATGGAGCCATAATAAACAAGTCTATGTAATAATGTATTGTGTTATAACCTTTCGGTAAAAAAACTTGAAATGTTTTCAAAAAACGACCGATGGTAAAAGTTTTTGCACTGACGAGATAATTAAATCAATGTTTCACCCTTTTTGATAGGCTAGTAGCATAGACTAACACTTCTTAAGTAACCTTCTCTTGGAGATATATTAACTCTAAAAAGGAACCCTCATTGATTTCAATGAACTTTCTCCTATAGATACACCATAGTGCCCTAGTAGAAATCGTAGAAGGTTTTTAATGAGTATTGACATTTCACGTAGATATTACAACTTTTTCTATACTTATTATACATAGGTTTCTGTTGGACGCTAGGTTGCCTGAAAGAAAAACTGAATGTTCGAATTTCGACATGAAACTTTATTCAATTTCGAAGAAAAATCTCAATGTGCAGGTAGATTCTTTTAAAATTTCTATTGGAGTTCATTGATGTGCATAATAGACAAAAATTCATTGAAATTCGCCAGGGTTATCTGGGGAGGTTTTCCGTAATTGTTCTCTATTAATTACACTGCAGTAAATGTAGTTACACCTTAAACTCTCCTATCAATTTTACAAGATTGTTCTTTACTTATAAAGTGACTGAGGACTCTTTTGTGAATATGCGTTACCAACATGTATTTTTCATGTAAAAATTTGCGCTGCAAAATTACTTCTAGTGAAGATTATACATATGAATGTGGCTCTGTTATTTCAAACCTACATCCTTGTTATCATGGCTACCATATAGCATGCAGACATCTTACTTTATTCGTTTTCAGTGCTTCCGCTGATTGCTTTTCTCCATTATTTGTGATTTGACTGTCATGAAGGCTCAATGAACTTCGATGCTACGGGAAAAGCGAAAAAAGAGGCTCTCACAGTCGCCTCCAAATTAAAACTACTTCTTACGTCTCGTTATCTGATTAATAAGAAAGTAGAATAATTATCACTGGATAAATATCCACGAAAGAAACAACAAAGAAGTACTTAAATATATCATTCATTGCTCTTCTATTTACTCAACAGACACTCCATTAAGATATAAGAAATGCATTAAATACAGGAATTTTGTATTTCATCTTATAAATGGTATTATGAAGAAAGTGTTAAATAGTATTAGATAAATTACTATCAGCATAATCCAAAACAAAGGATCTACGCTGTAAACTTATCAAGCATACCTCTCACCTACAAAATTTTAAATGAGCTATAAATTGCAATAGTTCATAGTTCCTTATTATAAAACCACTTCATGACATGTGATACACGACTGTTGATGTAGAACGTAGATGATTTTGAGTCCGCGTTTTTATGTGAATGCTGATATCATTGCGATTCTGAAATCAAGACATAAGGCAAAAAGGAGCAATTTCTAGATCCTCCATTCCAACACAGGAGAGTGCATTTCCCAACTTTATTTATTGACTAACTGTCTTTTTTATTCTTAAGTTTATTTTCAATATTTTTCTCAAGCGACAATGGAACCTGAGACAATCTGTCATAGTACCTATTAAAATTGTTAGATTTATCTAAGATATTGACTATTGAATCCATATCTGTATGAATTTCATTCGAGAATAAACAAAATTCATTCTTGAATGTGTTATTTCAATGTTCCTAAGAGATCGATTTATGTCAAAATAAAATTTACACACAAAAATAAATAACTGAAGAATATCAAATAATTATTATGAAGGCATTTTTTCACATTTCATTCAGAAATCAAATACTTTAAAAGAATCGTTACATGAGTTTAGCAAAAGATTCTAGCTAACTGATTCAAAGTAGTAACTTTTATTACTTTGTTTCTCATATTGAAACTAATTTTAGTGTTTTCTTTCCTAAAGATTCAATTTCCATTTTAGTTGTTGCATTGAGAATTCGTTCTAAACGATCACTTTATTAAAAAATAACCTTTAGAAGTGAAAGAAAAAGAAATTGAGTACACTGACTTTAACAGAGCTTGGCTAGTATTGCTAATGTAGGAATATAAATTACTTGACAACTAAACATAAATCATTGCACGATATAGTCTTCCATAGAAACCAAAAAAATTATAGACATTATTGATTTCAAATGAACTTCGAATTTTCATCTCGAAGAATCATTTAGACAAAAAAGCTAATTAATTCGAGTTCTGTATATCAACGGTGAACTTTCCACATGGCAAAGAAAGAAACACCAGAGCGTACTCTTCTCAATGGTTAGCTAAAGGTGATTGCAAGACATTCGTCTAACGACTGGATAGATTTAGATTTATGAATGAAGCCTTGATTTACAAACGCCTAATCAACATTGGCAGTGACTTGATGAGAACAGTTTTGAAACGATTTTCTGACTAAATGGTTTAGAGAACAGCATGAATTATTGATACATTTAAAACTGAACTAGTCTTATTCAATCGATGATTTATGCAACGCTAAAAATAGTTTTGCTCATATATCTCTTAACTTTGATTTTCGCGTCATTAACTGACATAAAATATCGAGTCGATAACATGTTCAATATCTTTTTAGTGAGACATCGAAATGTCAAAGTTGAAATTAAAAGTGACAATAATCATGGAATTGAACTTGTCAAGCTCAATTAAAATAGTTGTTCGTTTTTGAAAATAGATATGAATTAGAATTTGATTATATGATTTATTAAGATTAATCATATTCAAGAAACGACGGAAGATCGATCTCTAATGAGTAATCTTTGTCTTTTGAAATCTTGATCAGAGAATCCGAAAGATATTGCAGTTGTTGTTTTTGTAATGTCTTGTTAAAGATTTCTTTTTCATATCGACATCCTGTAGAGATACAATAGAGTATCGTTTTTCTATACTTGATCAGAATCTCTTGTTTCAAAACTATCAAATTTGTACAAACATTAATATATATGAATTCATTCAATCTTTAAGTTATGATAGNTAATTGTGATTCATTTTTCAATAGCCAATGATCTCTTTTCACGGCAGGTAGCCAAATGAATATTTGCCTATGAATATATAAGGTTGTTTATGGAAAATGTTAGATAACTGAAGTTTGTTTCTCGTTTTGACTCTACTTTTCAATTCTTCGAAATTTCTACAATTATGTATTTTAATATGATTCGAAATAAAAGAATCCTTACTCTGACTTAACCAGAATGACAAATTAAGATACAAATAGGTGTACTTCCTTGTTTGTAGATTTAGCTCGCCGATGAATTGTTAAATCTAATAAATAATCAACTGTTTTCATAAAAGTCTCACGATAATTGTCATACTATCAGTTTAGATCATGAACAAAGAATCATCCATGATAATCACGATGTATTGAATAGAAGATACTATGTTGATTATCTTGACAATACTTAGTAGTAACTTGAGTATTTTCAAATCAAGCTGCGAACTGTCAAAAAGTGTTAAAAACAAACTTAAATAAAGAAATTATGAAAGCTTCTGTTGCAACATCTCATTTAATGTCGTCAGTAACAATAGAAAAGTAACGAACTACTTAGTAATCAAGGTTTTATTTATCACTATAAATTTCGACATCATTTAAACTTCATGAATCGAGCAGAATACTTTTTGGGCGATTTCTCTCTTTTGAAAAGCCAACTTTCACCTAATACACGAAATTCATTCCAACGAGTTTGTAAAAACGATCCAATCTATTAATTCTATGGTCTTTCATAAAAATCCGATGCGAAATGTCCAGGACTATTTGTTAAATTGACAATCGAGAATGATTTCTATTTCCAACTATGTATCTTAGAGCGACTAACAGAAAATGTGATTTAGTCTATTATCTTTTAATCCATCTGCAAGACTTTGTGCTCCTCGGTCTCCAGTTTGATTCCTATACAAACTCACTTGAGTTAGTGTCTACCGTAAAAAGCGGCGACGATTACTGACATGACAAAAAAATGTTATCTAATATCTGCAGGCATATGATGACTTACAATAAATCACCATGAAATATCTTATTCTATAAAATTAAATTCAACATGAAACCATCACATATGATTTTCTGTTGTATTCAGTACCGGGGATGTCACTGATTGTTGATTGTATCAAAAGAAATATTTTAAGCTAACAAACAATGATCGTCTAGATGATGAAAATCCCAACATACGAAACTATAGAAATCTGACTACGAAGTTGAATCCTTAGCTGCCAACATTCAATATCCAACCATCCTTCAAAAACCAAGCCGACCCTTTCTTCAGATTTTTGTTTGAAATAAAGAGATGAAAATTATTAATATTCTAAATCATGTTAAAATTCGATAGAGATTCAACTTGACTTATTAACAAAATCTGATCAATATATGAACATTGTGAAAGTCACATGAGAATAAAAAGTGTGAGGAGCATCAGAAGAGAAAAACTTGGCTAATATTCTTCTTTTTTATAAACAAAGAAACGAGTGGAAAATGACGGTTTCTAGTCAATTAAAAGCATTCATGTCTTTCTTTATTTCATAGACTGTAAAGTTGTTGATGAATAGAACAGAATAAACGAAAATACAAAATATTCTACTGAAACTAACCTATTCGTTTAGAGTTGTTATAATGTAGTATTTCAATTTCTCCAATGACACGTATCTTTTGATTACATGATGGAGAACTTTTATATATTCAAGTTCTCAATTGGAAAGGTCGCTTACTTGATTGACTCTTAATGCATCATCTCCGATTTTATTCATGTAGATATCTAGCACATGAATATCTATTTTAAAGAATGAACGACGATATATTTTTGAAAAGCAAAAAATAGAATCATATTAACCTATGTAATTATCATACAAGAGAGTTTTCCCCACACATGTTAACTATGAACTCCATAATTTATGAAGATCTCATTCAGAATAGTTAGTGTGCTATGTTTTACTGCTCTTCTTAGCCTATTTCAATAGAGTCATGTCAACTTCTTGTCATTATCAGTCGATTGAAACGACTAGTTCGGAAAAGAAGAAGCTCATTTAGAAATTAATAGAAGGACCAGTACTTTTCGAATTGTTTTTTTATAGGAACTAGAAAAAGAGATGAGCAGTTTTCACACCATTGTTTAAAAGAGAAAACCCAAACTACATCGAATTTTCAGTAAGACATTTTTCTGAAACTTTTTCTTAAGTTGATTTGTCGAGTTCTTTTAAAAACAGAAATCATTTTATTTTTGTTCGAAGTTATTGTCCATATTTAAATCTTAATAACTCTTGAATGATTAAATATTTTAACACAAAACTACTTAGTATGGATAATCTAACTTTAGTTGACCATTCTGTTCTAATTTTCACACGAATCTATGATTTTTGTTTTAAACATGTGGTACAACGACCTAAAAACGTTTTTCATGACAGTTTCCTTGTTTTTCGATTTTTTGTTTAATAAAAATCGAATTAATTTAAACATTCAATTGAAAGTCAATAAAAAGAATACTTGACTCGAAACATATTCCCTATTTGAATAATGTCGATACTACAAAAAATATATTTAGGATCTTCTCATGAATACAATTTTTCATGATGGTTGACTTTGGGATAGTCACATGTCGGAATTGTTTTAAAAAAGAATAGAACAAAGTACCAATTTTCTTTAGTCAAATAAACAACAATGTATTGATATTTTTATACTTCAGGTAGAGACTTGTAAAATTTAGTGTAACTACAAACTCTCTAAATTTATACAAAGAGTTTCTTCTGATGAGTAACATTGCAGATGCTACAGATAAGATTTGAAAACAATCTCAATTGTATGTTTAGTAACTGCTCTTTCGAATGAACTTCAAATTCTCTTCAGAAAATCAACTGTATAAAACTCATTTCTAGGGATTCATTGATTCTGTTTAATAATGTACAGAGCACATTCATAGTACAATAGAAGAAGTTTGGGTAAGATTCTTCTTTTTTATTTGCCTTCCTAGAAATTCTTTTACACAAAAATGTTTTTCATCATTGAACCCAATATTATTTTTACTTTATTATGTTGAAGTATACTGTGTCAGTGTTCATTTTCATAATAGGACCTTACGGTATTTTTCAAAGGAGAAAAAGAATTCAAAAGAGTATGTATTCAATTCTTGTTCTCGTATAAACTATGTCTTTGCGTAAAATATTTTTGTTCAATGAAATTAATTTGAGACTTATCATGATATTTTTGTTAGATTTCACTCTAAACTATTTATACTTAAACATAAGCAACTGGCTTAGACATGATTTTTTTAGAAAAATGAATACTATTGGGCGTGACAGAGGTTCGAAATCAAATAACTCAGTTGAACATTTCAAAGAAAATGATCGATAGTATTTCAAATGAAGTAACTTTTATTCAGAAATATCATTGAGTGTTTTTGATGTGTTAGGATCTTTGTTAGAATCAATAACTTGAAAGTTGGTGTCATTGAGTTTCGTGGGATATTTCATTAGACAAGAAAATAATCAATAGATGAAAACGTTCTTCATTTATCTATTAATATATTGGACGTACAAATTGTTCTTTTTTCCAGGAGAAAAATAAATTCAAGAACGAATATCATCTTCTCAAAACTCATTTATTTTTTTCCCCGAAACTTGTACTTCGTTCGTTAATACTTGTAACCAAAAAAGGACGTCCTCAAATAGAGCTCAACAAGCTCTGCAGAAAATATTCCAATATGTTTTCTACAAATATCGTATTATGAAATTTCAGTTATTTCTGTACACTATAATTTTACTCATAAATTTACATTTGTTTGCTTAGATTTGGAATCACTATTGAATTCTAGGAGCTAAATGAAGTATCGTGATGATTGGAAGTTCAACTTTGATTTGTCTCTATAACTCTTTCTTTTGAGCTCTAATCGAGTTTCTTGAGAAAAGTTGAAATTCCATTATAGGTTAATGTTTGTTAAATATCTCTGCTGTGATTCGAAAAGCATTGATCAAATTTTTGAAATTTCAGACAGTAGTTTTTTCCTATTACTGAGAAATTGAAGATGCAGTGATATTGACAGAATTGAATTCTTTAAAGAGTAGTCACGTTCTATCGTGAATTTAATTTCAATGCTAGGCTATCGGTCGACTTAATTGTTCCTATGAGAGTTTGTTCTTCAGAATGGTACTTATTTCTTTTTCATTCTACACATGTGTTTATTGGACATGATAGTCTTCGAGTGTTGAAATGAATCAATAACTTTCGATGATCTATACCGAAAAAACGTGATCAAGATCGTAGTTCATTTCTTGGCCTTATTTTAAGTTTTTTAAGTTGTTCTTATGATGAAAATCTATTCTGATTAGACTCTTTGACGTTTTTGACTTGTAAACAAATAAAAGAAATAGTTCTTCATAAGAGATTCTGAATTTCATTTTCATTTTATAGTTTCGGTCTTAGATAATTATATTTCTTTTGTTAATATTGATTTATAAGCATTTTTAAATGGTACCCGATACTTGTCTATTACAACCTACATACTTCTTAACTTCGATGGGATTCTAAGAAAACTAGTAATATACTTTTTTTGGAAAATAAAAATAAAAATCTAAGATGAAAATCGAGAGAGAACGTCAGAATTCGTCCCACTCTGAAATTGTTTTTGACCGTATGTTATGAAATGACACATCATAAATATTTGGTTTTATCTTGTACGAAACATTCGGTAAACTAGTGAAAAACTAAAGTTTTATGGATAGATTTTCATAGCAATGAATAATACCAATCTCCAACTGTTGAGAAACTTTTATAATAAATCGACAGTCATTGAGAGATAAAAGAGGAATACTTTGTAGCTAACTGAATCATTAAATTTATCTGTGTATTGACGAGATATTTCAAATTAAAGGTCTTGTTTTAAAATTTGAACAATATTATGTGAACTAAAATAAAATGGCAGAAATACAATCTTATAGATATGTGAAAATTTAACTTATTTTCAAGGTTTATTTTTTAAAATAAACTCTTATACGAAAGTTTTACATTATTGTGTCTCAACAGATTTCACTAGTAAGATTTTTTACTTTGATCTGAAATGCATCTCCGGTATAAGTCTGCTATGATATGACGTTGTAAATATCGTAGAAAACTGTTTTCTCATTAGACGATTAGGCTAGCATTCAAATTAATTCTGCGACTTCTTACATACTAGTGTGAAGATTTATACTTTGAAAATCAGCTTAAAACTTAACTTACTTTGTTAACTGTAAGTTCATCAGATAAACGTTTTGCTCTGTTATCCCCAATTTGATTAGTGCCCAAGTAGATTTCTCGTAGTACCCATCATGAGAAGAAGTAAAGATGATTATTAGAATTTAAGAATCGAATACAGTCATACGTTCTCTACTAACTAATAAAGGATGAGATATCAGTACATATGCTATGAGACTGCTTCTCTCACGTAAGAAGCTAATACAGATTCACATCACAGTCACGTGAAATCAACAACTGAATTGAATTTTATTGATAATTTCGAAAGATATATCTTTTTTAAAGTAAATTATCGGATATGAAATGTTCATTTACGTATAGCTCACTTAGTAAAATAGTTCGGTTCATTAACTCTATATCAATACTTGAAAATTTAAAATTTTAAGCCTAGGTTTTATTTATTCACATTAAAGTGGAATGCATATTATCAAAGGATTTTTGTGGAACTCAAAAACTACTTTATTGCAAATAATAATTTGAAATTTAGATTTTCTGGTTTCTTTAGATTTAAAATCGATGAAAAACAAAAAAATATCTTCTCATTCTTCGTTATAAATACAAGATAAGAAATAGACACTGAAGTTTTATTTAATGACTCGCAAACTCCCTAATTTCAGTAACAGGAAGTGCACACTATGTACCTATGTTTGTTCTGATAGTAATGCCACTCTGGCATTTTCTACTTAGAAGGATAGCTAGTCATGAACAATTTAGATTTAGAACATAACTACTTAATAGTCGGACTTTGAATTAAATTAGTTATGATATAGTAATTCAAACATAAGCTATGAGGATAACTCGAACTCAAGTTACTGTAAATTCTCATTGTTAGAAACGATGTATGAGAAATTTTACGACAAGAAATGATACCGATATCTTATTAAATGCACATGAAATGATGTTCATTCTTCAGTTGATCTTTGTTTAAATTTTCGAATTCCTACGGAATAACTGTTGAAGTGCACGAGCCGAAAAGTGGTCAATAAAAGAAGACATCCGATTCATATGAATTGATTAAGTATATAATTGTATCATGATTGAAATCTAACTCAATAAGTTTTACGATTATTTTCCTTGAAATGAATCGAGCTACTTCACGAAATATCAATTCGAGAAGAATTATAATTTACAAAAGATTATCTCATCAAGTCTATTGCTAGATTGTAAAATAGTTCTGTCATTGTTAATGAACATAATTTACTTGATCCATCATCTGAATTGATTTGATTTCATTGATTTTGGAATTGTGCACTTTTTAACAACTGTTAATTGTCTTATTTATTTCATTCTTCACTAGAATATTTCGTTATAGGAATTAATCGTATTCGTCGTGAATCAAAACAGACTAAAGAACAAAAAGAGAAGATAGATTTCAATATTATGAAAGATTCTCATCTTAATTTAAGAATATTCTGAACTCAATTATGTAACGACTAATTACATGTAAAAATATGAGAGGGTGTGGGTGAACAGAAGATCGACGGCCACACACCCACACCCTCGACAAATCGTGCTAAATCAATACTTGAAAAAATTGTTCAAATACAACCGAAAGAAACAAGTACAAATACATCGAGTGGTGAAACACGTGATAAAATAGTTCATCATCTTGCCAATGATATGTTAATAAAGTCACCAAAACGTTTCATACAACATGAAGAATTGTTTCAAAAACAAAGTGTTTGGTAAACTTAGATGGACTTGTTCTTTTCGTATAGGTATGAGATAAATTACGGAATATGGGGCTGGTGGATCCAATGATTATATTTCTACGACAAGAAATTCATTGAATTGATCATGTTATGTGTACTGTACGAAATTCTTTGAATGATTTGCAATTAGCAATTGACGGTATAATCATATCGAATGACGTAAGATGAAAATTTTAAAAGAAATATAATGCTGTAAGTATTCGAGTTGTAGTCATTAACACAAATATTTGATTCGATCTATGACGGTCGTGTTCCAATCGATTGGGTCAGCTAAAATTATAGATTGATTTTTATACATTTGTGCGTGTTTGTCGTTTCTAGACAACATATTCATGGCAAAGTAGTACTCTTGGTCTTTGGTTTTCCGAATTAATCGATCGATACACTCAATACAGAATTTGGTTAAATTATGGTTTAAGGAAGAAAAAACAAATAGATTATTTTTCTATTTTAATTCGTATTCGCTTTATCCATAGGTCGACCAAAATGTTTTTCGATGACCTGCTTCTTTAATCCAACGGGTAACGACTAGTTTTTTCATGAAGAATGTGTGAAAATCATATGATAGTGTACATATAGCACAGAGGAAAGTCTCAAATAGGAGTCATAGTATGAGAAGACTAGGATGCTATAAAAAAAGGAAACTGTGCTCCTCACGCACAGTGAAATGTTTTTACAGATTTTGATATTGAAGTTTGATACAAAAGTCTAACTGATAAGAGTGACAGATATTTTATCAGTTCTTTTGAAAGAGAAAAATTTCGTCTTCTATTTGCAACATTGAAAAACGTCGAGTCAACAGAACGGTAATATTTCATTAATTGAGAATATGTTATTCAAAGTCAACATCTTCACTAACTATTAAGGATTTAGATGATCAATTTATTCGTATCGTCAGTGATTGAAGAGCAAGCAAGAGGAAAAACATAACTACAATAGAGCAATATATGATTATTCACAAGTGAAGACATGAGTTCGAACTTACGAATCTTTTAATTTTACTCTATGATTCTTATCGAATAATATTAGAATTCATTGTATAGGATCAATGCCTAGTCAAAAACCTTATAAGTAGCAGCTGGATTGTAACAGCGAACTATTTCTTACCTCTAGAACGAAGATTCTTCTTTGTTCGAAAAACGCACACGATTAAAGAAAACTTAGTGTAGATTCAAAACTTCCGCTTATTTTAAATTCAACTGACTCTAATCAAGAGATATTTAATTTTCTCGCCAATTGTTTTTCTTACATAGTTTCTCGTACAGCTATGCGACAAGAAGTTACTCGAATGCATAAAGGGTGATCATTTGACACTGTAACAGTCGATAACACTTTTCTTCGTTCATACAAAGATGATATTCGAGAAGCGCCAACCGAAGTAAACAAAAATGTGTTTCATCTAAAAACTGCGTAGTTCACGAGACTGTCTCTTGTAGGGTGTCTGTGTCTATGGTCTTTATTTGGAAGGCGCTAGTTGAGATCGAAAAAATATTCGTTTACATGAATCACAAAATAAAATTGTCTATGTTAAAATCCCTATAATTCATATATTTGCTTTAAATCCATTTGTAACGAATGAAAAAATTGGCACAACAACAAATAAGACACAACGGTCAAATCAAATATCATTTCCGACCAAACGTCATTATCAAATATCACGTGCGCCTTATATTCATACGTGTCCAGTCTATAAAAAAACCGATACGTAAGGATCTTCATTTTATTACCATGCTTAAATTATCATCCGATGATATACCTGAACATTGTATATTACGGGATGTAGCTTTACTTTGCGATATGAAATAAAAACTTCTCTTTTCGTTTAAGAAATCAGATTACATCAATCGGAATCAGATAGATTTAGTCATTGTCCTCAAAAATCCATCTACAGTTATTAATAATCAAGAGAAATAGAATGGGCCTGTGGGTCTTTAACAAAGGAATATATAGCCACACCCATTCCTACACACACACTCTTAAATTTGCTGCATAAATTGGAGAAAAATGATTAACATCCGAATGGTTGTGTTTTCAGTTTTATAGTAGCGCTTAATTATTTGAGTGGGGTTAACTTAGGGTGCATTTCACTGAAGTTTTATGGGTGGGGAGAATGATAAAGTGAAGATCATCACCACACTCAACCATACCCGCATCCATAACAGTTTCTTAATGAAACATTATAAAAGAGAAAGGTTTGTCCCAGAATTTTTGTCCGGCATTGTAGAAGCATTTAGGGAGGTGCCTCGTACCATAGCGGACGAAAAGGAATGTGATGGAAGTTCATATTATTTAATTCAATTATGATAATTTTTTATTGAATTCGTGATACTATTCTAAGTGGAATCTTCATTTGTATTTGTTTTTAAAGACTATAATTAATGTGTCTCAATTATTGCGTTATTCTCGATGAAATCACGATTGCGGTAACTGTTTTGAAGATATCCACGAGGAATAATCGGCCAAAAGTCAATTACATTGTGAGACTATATAAAAATTTCAACTAAACTTTGATCTGATGTTTTCGGCAATCCCCATTTTAGTTTTTTGTAAGCCATAACTCCAACTCTCCAGCTCGATTGCTTAGTTTTCGTAGATCTTGCTCAGATCTAAATGTAGGCACTGTCCGCCAAGCATTGCGCTGATATAACTCAGTCAAATCATCGTTGACAATTCGAATATCGTATCCGCGTGAAAGGAAATAGCGAAGATATGCGTATGGGTCGGAATTTTTAGCTTGCATCATCCTAGGAGAAAACTCTGATATAATGTGACGAATATGATATCGATCGAATAAGCGATCCCCACTACGTACTGCATGTAATTCGGATCCTTCAACATCGATTTTGATTACGTCGATATGCTGTGCAACTAAAGCATCAAGCCGTGTGCTCTGAATAATTTGTCTCATCGAGTAACCTGGAGGCACTAGCGCATTGATGTCTTTTTCAGATGATATGCCACAAAGTACATGACCATCACCAATATTCCGGTTATCACTATATAGTATACATTTACCTGGTATGACACTAAGACCATCTGAATGTACAATAACATTTTGCGATACTTGTGATGCAAGTAGGGATGCTTGAAGGAGCTTAACATTACTGTGCATTGGCTCTATTGCGATTACTTTATGACCGAATATTGACATCACTACGGTGAACCAGCCGATGTTAGCCCCAATATCTAAGAAAACAGCAGGTTTCGATGGAGCATCTGCTAACAATAACGAAATAAACTTGGTCTGGCTTGGCATCCATGCTCCGGATTTGGCAATTGCATTCGAGACAATGTCATTCGGTAATAAGTGCATACAGAAAGGACGAGAGTCAAGAAATGTAATGTTAATGGCACTTCTATTTCTCAAACAAACATGTGCTTGTGTACTTAAGGGATAAAGTGTCAATGCCAAAATGCCATGTAGTCGTGTTGTCCCACTCTCTAAAAAATAACCGTTTCCCCGAAAACCAACGCAAAAAGGTTTGCGAGGCTCGGAAACCCTTTTCTTACTCTCGGGAACTGTTTCAAGGGTTTCCGAAAGCTCGGAAACCCATTTTTTACCATCAGAAACTCTTAAAAGGTTTCCGATAGTAACAAACTCGTAAACCGAAAANTTTTCGGTTTACGAGTTTGTTACTATCGGAAACCTTTTAAGAGTTTCTGATGGTAAAAAATGGGTTTCCGAGCTTTCGGAAACCCTTGAAACAGTTCCCGAGAGTAAGAAAAGGGTTTCCGAGCCTCGCAAACCTTTTTGCGTTGGTTTTCTGGGAAACGGTTATTTTTTAGAGAGCAGACGCGTAAATATACCCAATACCAAACAAAGCAAATAACAACGTGAACAATATCCGTCGATAAATTTGACGTGAGAAAAATTGTTTCATCGTCGGCATATATCACAAGGAGGAATATGTACTAACTGTGAATAAAAGTTTTCTAAACAATGTAAAAAATAAAGCAGCATTTAAAAAATATTTTCTACAAAATGAACACTTTAATTTACCTGAGGCTCAAATACACTCATTATTCATTACCCGAACTGTTCTGGTCTTCTGAAACCGAAAGATTTTCGGAAAATAAAGTATTCGACTTTCGAAAAACTACATATGCAAACGATAGAAAGAATTGTATTAGTGCAGATGTTCCATATGATTGAAACGGTGTTTACCGTGCATTGTAAAACTTGACGAAGATCCAATTATTCTTCGGTTATCTGAGGCAGCTTAATATCAAAAAATTATTTGCAACTTTTAAGTCACCACGGACGGAAAACAATGAGCCTGTTTTCAAGGAAAAATTCGGGGTCTGCTTATAGTCAAATGTCATCAGAAAACTTAGTTGAATTAGTATTTGTAATTACTTGATGAAAATCCTATTGATATCAATATTGAACAAAACTTAATCAACGGCCGATATGTATAATGCAACAGAACTAAGGCTTTCCATACGGAGAGAACAAACTATAACATACGCGATTATAAAAAGTTTTAGAAAGCTATACAATTATTAATAAGTATTCTCTCACTTAATAGTTCGGTTTAAGTAAACGCTGGTATATCAGACAGAGATCTTTATTTTTGTCTCAGTTTTATTCATCTAATAACATGTTCGAAATGAGCAGATAGGAATCGGGAAAGTGTGCACATTTGAATCAAAAAAGATGATAGAATACCATCGCATTGAAATGTTTTGGTTTGATGCATATTCATTCAAGATGCGTCTTGACCATGGCGAACTTTTGCATCTTGTCTAATCCATATGATCGACGAAATTACTACTGAGTTATGCTAATCAAACATCATCTGATGTAATTTGAAAAATTTGCGAACTTCCCATGTGAAGAAAATTACGAAAGAAGTGATTATTAAGTAACAAAATTTAGAGGAAAAATCAATTAAAAATAAGTGAAACTTGTTAAGTACTAAGCTGCATGAAAATTTACTTAAAAATAGAAGATTTTTACGAAAACCTAACACAGCACTTACACAAGTCGCAAAAAATGACTGAGTTTTAGACATAAAGCAACCTGTAACGTTCAGTCAGAAAAAGACAGCACACACGCACATGGTTGATAATGTTATTTGCTCGTCTTAAAGGATAACAAAATATGTGTAAATAAAAAAAATCATATAAACTATGTTCGCAAATATTCAGCGGAGAGAAGAGGAACAAAACTAATACAGAAAGACAGCCCATTCAGCGAACAATAAAACTATTGCAGATAAATCGCAGCAAAAATTAATTTCCTCATTGCGCAGAGAACGGTATCAGGTTCGGTGTGGTGACCATATGTGATGTTGGCCGGAGATGAAGGAAGTCTGAAAAGTCGAAAAGTCTCCTCAGAACTTGATCCTATTAGTGATACTGAATGAATAGTAAAACTAACCGCTTTTATCTGAAGAAATGACTGATAAACAGTCGATTTTCATCGAATGGGCATTTTTATTATTCTTCGAACTTAAAAAATAACAAACCTCATAAAAGTAAGAGCTGTTAATGTTTTTCTTACATGGGTCGCTCATTAAAAAAGTATATAACAATGAAGATCTCATAACATCGCTGCAAAAAAGGAATCATATATAGAAACTGCTGGAAAAAGGGCAACTGTATGGTTATATGCTATACCGATAATGCAGAATATCTCTTAGAAATAACTAGCTAATGGAGGATGGGTGCAGGCGTGTCGGAGCACGTGTTAGTTTACATGAGGAATAAAATTCCAGACTTCAGAGGCACGCCCAACACTCGAAAACCACATCCAAGCCAAAATATTCATAAAATAATATTGGATATTAGATAAGATTAAATGATAAATAATTCATAGAACAGTTAGGGTTAGTCCATTCCCTTGAACTCTGTTTCTAAATAATATGAAACCTCATGAAAACGTTTTCCCGCGCGTTTTTGAACAAGTGGAGATTTTTTTATATATCAGTTCTTTCATTTTGTGTCAAGTTACTGTGAATTCCTGAAAACACCACCTAAACATGACACACCTGAAAATGGTCTGAAGTTGTAGTGGACATTGATACATCAGTCATATTAAAGTGATCAGTCATTAATCCATTCTGATGAAGAATATACAGATCATTTTTCAATTTAATAAACGGGATAATCTATAGAAACTGGGAATATTGAACATTTCTCATTTTATTTGATTTTATGTGAATGATATATGCATCATCTGGATAAAGTTAGCACAGTATTCGAATATTTCTTTCCAGGATTCACCACATGACGTGTGTTCAACCTTTAAAAGATTTCGGTAGATACCAAATTTAATTCTCTATCAAATCGTGCAATTTTCAACGCTATCATCGAATGAAAAATGGGCTTCACTCAAAAAATACCAATCTTTTCCCTATGTACTAATTATGCAAATTTGGTATTTCTGCCCGGATACGTTCCTACACTTATCCTGGACGCCAAGCAGATGGTAAAACGACTCAAAATTTTACGTTCTATAGAATGATATAACTTTCGATGGGGATTACTCAAGCAAAATCATGACATTCTGAAACTAATACATTGTTTGCCGTCTGATTTTTGGAGTCAACCTACTTCAAAATCGCTTCTACAGTTGTTTTGGACCTCTAGCAGGTTGGGTTAAATGCAGAATATTGCTTTATATCCGAAGACTTGAGTATTCGTTAACGCGAAACTCCCAGTCACACTCCTCACCCTATCCCTTTGACATCCATTCACACACCACACTCAAAAGCATACCTATAACCCACACCCTCATTACATAGCTACGCAATTAATCAAAACATTTGATGCTCTTCATATAAAAAAGCGTTCATTTTGTGTTGAAAGAAGCATGTGACGACCTAATCGTCACTGATGTTATCTTGATGTTTGTTGTGTGCGCATTTGTTTGTTTCTCTTTCTAGTTTCCCTCCCTTTTTCTCTCTTATTGCTTTTGCGCCTAAAATT
>OENT01001488.1:0-42276 GCA_900239685.1 Rotaria macrura
ATGTTTATCGAACAAATACAAAACTGTTACTCTTAGCTCACTTGGGAATCTATCTTACTCCAATAATTATTTTGATATTTCCATTTCTAGTGAATTGGGCGTATGTTCAAGAGATTATCGGAAGCAGTTGCATAGTACTTTATCGAAATGACTATATTCAAGTATTTAACATGATTGTGGGGTTCGTGTTACCAATATCGCTCAATATTTTGACGATTTATGCTAGTGCTCGCCATATCCATTTAAAAGCAAAATTGCGAACGACACAGTACCATTTTTCAGCTCGAGAAAAGTATCATCGAGCATTAGTCGTCCAGTTTGTTACATTCTATAGTATTTGGCTTGTACTTTGGTCTCCGAACGTTATAATTTTTCAAATATCAATTAATAATACGAGCCTAAACAACGCCATTCAGTTGCTTAGCTATATTGAAGTAGCAGTAGATCCGTTGATTATTGGAGCATTGGATGTTCGTTTTTGGGAGAAATCGAAAAAAACTTGTATTTACATAAAAAACATGGCATGCCCCAATCGGTTACTTCACCGCCGAATCCAACCGATACTAGCAGTGATCAACACACTCTCAAACCAAACCCAGAGAGTGAACATGAATAGCTAAGAGCAGGTTCTTTGTAGTGCGTTCATTTTCTTTCTTCAAAGTAGTCTGTTTGTAAATATGATTTCAAACAATGCAAGTAATTATAATCACCATTTTCTCTCACAGTAGCATTTCGTTTGATTGTATATATTATTAATAAACTTCATTTCGTCGTATCATAACAGTACTGAATCCTCTCTGATGAGTAGTGCCATCAGTGTTGTAAATTCGGAAATGAGACAAGTCTCGATAAAAGAAAATTTCCATGACAATAGAGCAGTTCGCAGAAATTTCAAAAGGATATGTTCACGTGTTCAAGCGGAACAGAAGAATTAAATTTCCCAAAGACTGTACCATCGTTGAAAACAGTTGCCGATTTTCCCTAATTGCTGAGAACTTTCCAAAAATTTCACGAGCTTCAAAACAAAATATTTTGTTTCCTTTTGGATTCTCAATATTGGTCGTTTGGGGGTGCCTGGAAAGCCGGTGCAATATCGTGTGTTGGCTTTTCCTTTGTTTTTTATCAGAATAATATTACGATGAAGATTTTAAATAATAGTGCACTCTTTTCTTCAAGTCATTTCAATATCCTTTTATACTCGTTTTTCTTTCTTTTGTTTACCAGCTGAATAAAGAGATAATGAATTAAAATATCTCCTGGGCATCATTGTTGATTAAGGACGAACGTCCATTGTCAGAGAAGTCACCGACGTAGTTTATTTGTGCACCACGAATAGAGACGCAGTTGGTATCTTCCATGAGGTCGCTATTGATCTGATGAAAACTTGTGTTCTAAATATTCATCATATATACGGCACAACTCAATGCACTACTCTGTATTCCGATACGCTCATTGAAGTAAAGTAGTAAATCAATAGATCTCTCTTTATAATTGTGAATATTTAATTTATGCATTTCCATTTGAAACTTCTGGAGAGTTGAGAAACTGCTGAGCGCTCACATATCATCGAAAGGTTTCGAATATTCCAGAAGGATCAAAATATGGTTATGACAACTGCTTAGTAATGTCAACACGGATTAGAAATTCTCTATATTTCAATCGGCAGATCGACATATTCAACTAAAAGTCGACATTACACTTAGATTTTAGATTTTCTTCCATAATTTATGTGAGAGGATCTGAAACCGCTATCTTTGTAGTTGCTTAGCTATTCATAGCGTAATGATCGATCATTTTGAAACCGACATGCTTCACTTTTCATGAGTAAAAGCAGAATAAGATGGGTGGAAAATATAATGAATATCTATGGTATATATCACATTTAATGATGTTTGGAGTGAAGCTCGTATGAAATTAATCTTAATCAAATCTTGTTTGGTTTGCAAACTTCTTTTTTTTGCCTTCGCCAAATCATAGAAGGTTACTTTTGTGTATACTTGAATGCCTTTGTTTCTATCATTTGTAATTGGACTTTTCTTCTATTGTCTTTTCTATGTATTCTTTTTTATGCCAAACTACTATAATATAATTTCTAACTTTGATTGAAAATTTCATCAGTCATTTTAGTCTCACAGTATTTTTGTATCCCAAACATGTACACAAGATGATACAATTAGACAAATTTGTCCATTAAGTTTTCTTTTCCGATGCAGTGTCATTAGAATAGTTAAACTTTAGATACCAACTGTATGTCTTAGAAATCAAATTATTGTCTTGTATTAGAGAAGAGAGCAACCAGTAAATTCTCATTAATTTATTTTTGAAAGAGGATGTTACTGATTTATTTTGATATTGTACATAGATATAAAGTACATGGACAGATTCTACATGTAGAAGCAGGTCATGAGTTTATATCAACCTCATAAGCAACAACAATGTATTGTTGGGATTAGGTGGTAAAACTATGAATGAGCATATACTTTTCTCACACTTTCTTTACTGCTATCTGAGCGAATAGTTTTCATGTGTATTGTCCGAATTTCAATGTAATTTTCCTGTTGAATGCTTTTCATCTGATTGTCATTCGTATCGCATACGTAACGACGCTGTTCCGTTTCCCTCACCATGCGGGATAATATAATTGTGTGCAATGATTGATGGATTACGGCATTCCGTGTTTTATTGTCTTTCAGATTTATTCTTTTTTTTATCGATTATCGTAGTGTATCCTCTTGTACAGAAGTATAACTTCTTTATAGTATTTTAATGCGTAATCGGCCCTTTTTGAAAATATGACAGAAAACACAGTGAAACAGCTTTGCTTATAACTGGACAAATATCACTTAAGTATTTTGACGAATAAATGTATTGTTTGAGATTTCTACCTAGTTTTCGTAAAGAGATTATACTTCTAGTCATGACGTCGAAGTATCAAATAATTCGCACTACTGGCATTTATTTCGTCGATCTAAATCACTCGAAAAGCCACTCCTCTTCATAGACGAAGCATGCGAAATTCCGATCGATTTATAACATATAGTTTCCAATCTATCCTACTGCCATACGTTTCATGTGACGTTCGACAAATTGTATTAATTAAATTTGAAAGGATTTATTTTCATCAAAGTTCATAATGGAATCGATCTCCGTTATTATTTAGAGGGTGTCGAATTAATACTTCATCTGAAGGAATAAGTTAATGATGGATACGAATGAACATTTGCAACGTGAGTACTATTCGTTGAAATTTCATAATTGATCTCATTTGGTAAAGTGCTATGAAGTAAATAGGTAAGATACTCGAATGCATTAAGTTTCTGCACTGCTTTGTTGTTTATGAGTTTTTTTTTTTCGTTGGATATTGTGTGAAAAATCGAGGATGAATACTATATTGATTTCAGTTCTAACTAAATCCGTAAGAAATAGCTTCAATGTGTATTTAATTAAGCGAATTGAAGGTTGCGATGTTTCTAAAATTAAATCATTTTTTACTTTAGTGCTTTGTGTAGCAGTACTCTTGCGACGAGGGTGTTCCCTAGATGCTTCAGTACATACATACAATTATATTTGTTTTCTGCATATTTGTCTGATTTTGTAATACGATCGAATGAAATGGGAATACATTTCATTCGATTGATTCATTATCGGAGTTCAAAGCAACAGATACATTGAAAATATCTGGATTTGAATGGGTTGGATTCGAATGAAATCGACCTATTACATCCAATCGTAAATTCTTTACGTGCATTAGAAACTACATTTGATGCTGCTCTTTATTTCATTCACGCTCATTTTTTATGAAATTCGAGCAGTTTCTAAACAACAAAATCGAACGATGTCACAATGGTCATATTATAAACTGTTTTTATCTCTGTTTATTCATGTTTTTCACTTAATGTCTCAAAAAACAGGCATGCTTTGGTGTTATCAATATTTCGAGAAATGGTTCAATAAATTTGTCTATTCTATCATATTCTTTGTTCAAGGAGAATCACCCTATTATTTTCAAGAATCATTCGAATTTTGTTGTTGATAATCTTCACCTAGTCAATATCTTCGTTGCTCGATTCAATGTCTTAAAAAAAGTTACAACATAACAATCATTATCATGCGCTAATGTCATATAGTTTGTTTAAAAACATCCTGTTCAGCTGCCATTGCAGAGTGTCTTTCAAGTAGGAAGAATGTAGTATCTCAAGTTATTAAGACATTCTTTCTATCACGAAACTGATGCTCGTCATAGGTTTTTCTCAGAAGTTATTTAGGCGTATATGAAACCTTGAGAGTTTATTTTAATTACCCTATCACAGATATCAACTATTCTTTAACACATTCACTGAAAGAATACTGGCCGTAAATATCCTTATTAGAAAAAATGAAAACATGTTTTAAAAAGTAAATTTTACTTCTGCTATTTATGCAAATAATATAGTTCCAAAACTTTTTGACATCTTCGAATGGTAAAACTAAATTTTCATAATTACTTATATATCATGAATAATTAACGGATGTCTATGACGTATTCAGATATAGAGGTTGGCGTGTTGAAGCATATAGCATCATGAACGTTTTAAGAACAGTCACAAAAATACTCAAACAAATAACGCCATCACACTGGTTAAATATCGTGCACGATATTTTAACTACATAACATCCCATCATGATACGAACTTTTTCGATATTGTACATTTGCAATAAGTATATTCTTCGTTCTAGATGGTTTCTGCAACAAAAGAAGTAGCTTTATGGTCAAATAACACTGACGTTTTCTGCTTTCTGCCTCTTTTGTGGAAGAAAGAAATTATCACGAGGGAGAAACCTAAATTATACATTTGCATTAGTGCTACAATTACTCATTCTATATTTTGGCTTCAAGTACTGTTATCTTCATCTCTTAGAAAAAAATCTTTGCAATGGATCTATGCATACCTAATCACAGATGCTGTTTTACTCTTGCAATTTTTCTTTACTTACATCGTTCATACGACATCTAAAAACTGTCAACCAAGTCGCACACGGATTGAATTCGTCTGTTATATGGAAACCTTACTCGACAATTATCTCAACATAATCGAAGTGTATATACTGTTGGCTTTGAATCTATGTCGTCATGCGCAAATAGCACACAATTATGATGTTTATCGAGCAAATACAAAGCTGTTACTCTTAGCTCATTTGGGAATATATCTTATTCCAATAATTATTTTGATATTTCCATTTCTAGTGAATTGGGCGTATATAACAGACGTTGTTGGTGACAGTTGTACAATACTTTATAGAAATATGTATATTCAAGCATTTAATATCACTGTGGAGTTTGTGTTACCAATAACGCTCAATATTTTGACGATTTATGCTAGTGCTCATCATGTTCATTTAACAGCAACATTGCGAAAGACACAGCATCATGCTTCAGCTCGAGAAAAGTATCATCATGCATTAGTCGTTCAATTTCTTATATTCTATATTATTTGGCTTGGACTTTGGTCACCAAATGTTATAGTATTTCAAATATCAGTCAACGAGAAGAATGTAACTAATGCTGTTCAGCTACTGAATTTTATTCAAGTAGCGATTGATCCGATAATAATCGGAGCATTAGATGTTCGATTTTGGCATGCACCGAGAAAATTTTGGATTCGTGTGAAAAACATGAAATTCTTCGATATAAAGAATAACCCTCGAATTCATCCTTTAGCACCAAATATCGATGTAGTATCAGACCATATAATACGTCGAAAAACGACTGTTTTTTGAAAGAAATTATCTGAAAAAGTATTTCACTTCGTATTAATACAATCATACATGATAAATGAATATAGTACCATACTTCTTTAGTTTGTGATTGTCCAAGAACACACAAGAACGTGTAAAGAAATTGCAATACTCTTCCATCATACATCAATAGAACAAGAACTTCAAATAATTTGCTCAAGATCAAATATTCAAATGAATCCAATCAATACTTTTAAACATGTATCCCTAACTTTCGAAATTGCTTACATCTTCACTATTTAGTGTTTTTTTTTGTACTGTTCGAATGTTTCCCTTTCGACCAATACTTATCAATTAACGATTGCTACAAAAACAGTGTAGTGAATTCTAGTTTTCGGTATAAAATACTGCTTTGTTCCGTCAACTTCAGTACCTTGATATAATGACATTGAAAATAAATTTAGTCTGACAGAATCTTTACACTCAAAATGAATAAGAATGATCTTACATAAATCAGGAGAATTAAGTAGGACCCGCTTTAATACATGTAATAGTTATATTCGTAATAAAAAATAGTGAATACGGCAACGTGAGTTAAATTCTTGTGTGAGATTATCAATATTTTGAGATTTAATAATTCTGCAAAATAACCAATAGATACATGCGTACATGGTACGGCACTACATTTTATTTTGATTCACTTACTCGATTAAAACAATTCAAAGGTAAAACATTTGAGAATAAATTTCTGTCATCAGATTTCTTGAAAAGGTTAATTAAACGATAAAATACACAAGACACTACAGATGCTGTACTGTTATGCACAATTTATTAATCCTCAAAATCAAAAATACAAAATTCTTTCTATTTCTAACACACTCCATTTGCATTTTTCTTGAGAAAAACATTCGACTTCATAAACGAAGAGTCGATCTATTGCTTTTAATTTTATTGGAAACGAAAAGATAATTCTGTTTTATTCTGCAGGTTCATTTAGATGTACGTCAATTCCCATAATATCAAGACACAAGTTAAAGATTAATATTATTCGGTAGATAGATAAATAGAAAGAGAAGAATGATACTTACGCATTCCATTTCTTTCTCCCATAGTATGACGGAGATGCCGAGGACGTTATTTAAAGCATCGTTAGTATTTTATGAATATCAAATTCAATTGTCAAGTTATATTGAAATATGAAAGATTTAGACGCATCGAATCAACATATGAAAAAGGCTTTGGAGACAAGAAAATGTCATGAATAGTTATGCCTATGCATTGTTAGCTAACAAAATGTCAAATGATCCTGCGCGATTGTTTGATTTTATTTGAATATCATTAGATTCGGTGGATTATTGTAGCGGTACATATTCGTCGTTTAACATCTCCGACGAAAAGTTTGGATCAGTGAAAAAACTAGATAAAAAAGCACACGAAAAGAACAATGTGAAATCGTTAGTATCTCATGAAAATATTAGTATCTTCGAGAAATCAACAAATATTTTTCTTCTGAATTAAAAATGAAGTTATGGAAAACTTTCTCCTTCTCTATGTATATATATATATATCGTTTTTTAAATATCAGATTAAACATGACCACATGCAATATCTCGTCCAACACCTTGTAAAACCATTTGAATAAATTCATCAAAATTTATTTCTTGTTTGCCATTATGTGATACTTTTTTTATATAGTATAACACGGTTTCTCTAGTCATATTCGGATGTATAATAGGTATAAATGCTGATAACTTATCTGAATCGATTGTATTCGAATGATTTCTATCAAGCGAATTGAATGCTTCACGAATTTCATCAGCCGTGTATGTACCCATCATAAATGGTCGGATGATTTGAACGAATTGATCAAATGGTAATACTTCACGTTGATCTTTAACGTAATTTGCAATACGCTCATATTCAAGACGCTTAATCGATGCTTTATAATGTTTTTCAAGTTTTTCTTGTCGAAAGTGATGTTTCGAAATTATGTCATTTCAAAAAACTCCGATACTAATTCGATGGCTTTTCCAGCAGGAACAAAACACTTTTCATTACTACAATTCATATCTTCTAAGATTTGCAAATATAGTTTGAACTGAACAGATGATTCGAAATTTTTCGAGAAAGTCTTGTTGATTTTTTGGCTAGCTGAAAACAGTTTTAATGAGTGAAAAATTTTGGTTCACAATCAACTTCTAATGGTCTTTAAAAGAAGATGAGCTCAAATGTTTTTCCTCAATTTTTTCCGATCAGTGAGAATTTCTTTAAAAATCTGTAAAAAAAAGATTCATTTTTCGGTATTTCTCAGGCATCTTATTTTGCTTCCGACATATACCCGTTTGCAAAGTTTATGAAAAACATTTGACTTTATAATTTTGTAGAGTTAAGATTTTTTTAAAAAAGTTAAAACCTAAATAAGTTATCATTTTTAGCCAAGTGAAGTTAAAACCATGTGTTTAGGCTACATCCTATGTAAGACAGGCTATCATTTAAAATTCGTTTTTTCAGAATTGAAGATGATGAGACTGGTAATAGTTTAATTATTGTCTAAAACTATAAAAGGGAACTCAGATAATAGATTTTCTGCAACAGAATTCATTCAACAAGCTAATATATGAACCAACTGTTCAATGGTTAACTATGGATATCAATTATAAAAGTGTGAAAATATTTGCAATAAGTTTTCATTCAAAATAATTTTTCAAACTTTCTCTAAATTTTCTCTCACTGCTCTTACATACAAATAGATAGAAACTTTCTGACTTTATAATTAGAAAGAGCTCAACAATTCTGTTTCAGGCAGATAATATATACATCGTCCGTCTATTGTGGTATCAAAAGATTCTATCGAACATACGAATTTTTCCAAAAGTTTTCATATCATTCGTTATGTGTTTTTTCCTGAAACAGCATGTATCGCAAGTACATGCCAAGAAACGCCGAATGTATTATGATGGAATACAGAAAATAAATTGAATGAGCCTCAAAGCAAGAAGAAATGCGGAGTTAACCCGTTCGTACCACATGGCTTAAATCTGTTGACTTTGCCAGTATATGAAATTGGAATAGTTGTAACTATATCTAAAATAAAATGTGCAAATCAGCTTGTGCTAAAAATTTTCTTTCTTTCCAACTCAAGTTAACGTGTATGACATTACGGATGAAAGCAAGTTTTCTTGTGGCTACTATCAGAAATTGTTGGCCTTATTCGATACCTGTAGGAGATATAAAATATTGGATATCATCCTGAAAACGCTTGGCATTGCAAGCAAGAAGCAGAAAAAATTGATTAGTAGATTTTTAAACGATCCCTAACTTGCATATTTTCTTCCACTCGTTCAGTTCGTGTTTCATCGTATTCATAAATAATTTCTACAATTTTTCTATTTTGACGAACAGTTATTTCTTGAACAGTATATTGTAAATCCGTCATACTATTGGTGAAGTTTTCTTCGAAATATCAATTTGTCTATGGCAATGAGAAAAAACAGACAGAAAAGAAACGAATAGAAATGAAAATGAAATCGATACTGATTTTGCTTATTTTCTAGTCAAGTTGAAGACAACAGGTGAGCTCTGATAAGTACAAGGCTAACGAATTTTATTTCTCCTATAAATAAAAAAACAGAAAATGCGAAAACAATTGCAGAACTGCAACTTAATTATTGATAAGAACTAAAAACAAAAGAAAAAAAATTCAATCTAGTTTTTTATTATTTTCTCATTTGACCATTCGTACTGGTACTCAAATCTTCATATAATGAAAATAACTCATGAGTAATGTAGCAATAATATTCTTTTGCAGCAGCATGCTTCTAGTTGTATTCATGTTTACATATTTATTTATTTTTAACATCGCAATAAAGTGACGAACCCCACGCAATTAAGATTGTTTTTCTTCTTTAAAAAAAGCTCAACTTCACAATTCGAAATTTCTCTTGAGACGAATTTGTTATTTTCATCCAGCATAGAGAAAGTATTTCTCAACTGTCTTCTCGACTACTTATGTCAATACCGCTCGTTGATAATAAGCAGCATTTCTTAGAAAAAGTTCTTTGCTGAAATCTGTTTATTTCTTAATTCTGTCACATCAGCTGTTATCATCATTTNGTCTTTGTCATGCAAGCTATTTTATAGCCCAGCGTTCCTGACCCATCTTGCTTTGTTAAGAAAATTTCTATTTTCGTTGAAAATAAATTACATCGAGCGAATGGCCGACTCAAAATCTATCTGCTAATAGATTTTCGTTATTCTAGTACTACGTATTTTTTATCCTAAAGAAACGAGGCTTGTGATCGAAATCTTACAGTGACACTAAATTGATCGCACAAACTATTTTAAGTATCCGATTCGGTCGTATCGTGTATACTATAATGGATTACGAATGAGAGAACTAAAAAAAGGATACATGACTCTCAGTTCAGAGTCTCTAGTTGATTTTGTGATGAAAACGGTATTATACACTGCTAACATTTTTAGTTGTAAAATTTGAGCACAATAACTTTGGAATCGTGGATTAAGTTGTTTTTATCAAGTACAACAGGTATTAGAACAGTTTCTCTTTTCTAAATATCCTATATTATGATGAAAAATTATGAAAGTCATCTTCTTGTTGATATGAATACATTTGAATTTTTCTATTTTACAAAGACAATGTTTATTTTTTAGGAGCTATTTTTTACCTTCATTATTATATGATTTGGATGACTTAAAATTAGCATGCTTGTTATTTTTAGAAGTGGTGGAACCATGGTGTTTCAGTCTAAGGGAAGCTGAGATTCATCCTAATTGTCGAGAGTCTGTTTACAATGGTAAAAGATACTTTTTTTTCAAAATTCACACCCTTCAAGTGGTTCTTACCTTTTAAATATCCTATTTAATCCCCTCTTGTTCTTGCTCATGATATTTATTTTTTTATATATGCATCAAGATATGAACAGATTCTATATCAAACGTTTTTCGTATTACATAATCACATTAAGACAATCGTACAATTTTAATTTTGTTAATGTGGAACTGTCGTTTTGTAGCCAATGTTACAATTTCCCTAAGTCTCTCGTCACTCAGCAAGTTTCGAGGATAACTCTTAATCAATTTTATTTTTGAAAACGATCTTGCAACTGCGATGAATGATACAGAAAATAGAGCAGCGGCTTTGTTCAGAGTAACTGTTGAAGGAAATATTTGGTTCATTGACTTTGATTCATCAAGTGTATCCATCATATTTGACAAATTAGCATCCTTAATTGAGGATTTTTATAACAGAAATGTCAGTTGGTATCACATTGTTTTCCAATGATAGATGGAAAACTAATGGTTCCAAGATTGCAATGCATAAAAAGTTTTCATTACTGTAGTTGGTACCAATGTGTGTGAAAACGTTTTTCTTATAATCTATCACTAAACCCAATAGGATGAAGATATTCAAGTGAATGAAAACAATTACCAGAATCATTCTCCTGGGTTAAATACTCTCCAATATCTGGTTCAAAATCAATACCAGTAAAATAATATAAAAGTGTTGCTCATAAAATATGAACGGAGGACGCGATAAAATATAAGTATCCATCGACGAAAAAAAAATCAGACAAGTTTCTATACTAACTTCAGATATATAGACAGTAATTAGTTAGTAAAGAAAGTTAAGAAGTTTAATAAATGGAGCTAAAATTTTCTGGAGGGGGGTCGGAAGCTTTTAGGAGACAGTGAACTCCCACCTGGCTCCACCACTACTTTTTAGGTCATGCATATGCAGTTGCATCAGCAAAATTAGGTTAAAGTTGAGAAAAGCAACAAAATAACATTCTTCTGTATACTGAAACTTTAGCCCCAATGGTCAACTTCGCCGGATGTGCAGTGATGAATCTCAACACTAATGTTGAATAGTACTCGGTGGAGCAAAGCTTATTTGTCCACCCATGTGTCTCGAAAGTCGAGTTAAAATAAAACCGAAGATTCCAATGTAGAGTATCCATTCGAGAACAAATGAAAAACTATTAGAACAAGATTTTTATGATACAATTAGTATAGGTATAGTTTCAGTAATATGCATTCTTATTTCATGTATACGTAATACGCATATATATTCCTGCAAGAACAAGAGTAGTTAGAGACTGATTAAATGTTTATTGCGTTTATTTATAATTCATTTATATGTATAAATATAGAAAATAAGAATGAATTCCCTAAACTATATTACGAACATAGATTAATCATATCGTGGGACTTTATTATGAAAGTTCGATTTATATTTGAATTCAGATTAGGCAGTCCTATACTGCATGCAGACGATAATAACTATGATATCCCCATTCAATATCAGAGGATAGATCAAAATAGAACTCTACACTTTTCTGTGAATTACTTCTAGATCAAAGAAGAACTCGACGAGATTTTTCAGAAATAACATAATACTATAAATCATCCATTCTTTGACCGTTCATTAGCTACCCATATACTATACACGATACGACCGAATCGGATACTTAAAATAGTTTGTGCGATCAATTTAGTGTCACTGTAAGATTTCGATCACAAGCCTCGTTTCTTTAGGATAAAAAATACGTAGTACTAGAATAACGAAAATCTATTAGCAGATAGATTTTGAGTCGGCCATTCGCTCGATGTAATTTATTTTCAACGAAAATAGAAATTTTCTTAACAAAGCAAGATGGGTCAGGAACGCTGGGCTATAAAATAGCTTGCATGACAAAGACAGGAAATGATGATAGTAGCTCAGGTCAATATGCAAGGGGTTCGTTTTCAATACGTTTTTCGACAGCCGACGCTAGAAAAATATGAGTTTACGGCCGTTTATTTTCCGTATTTTCACTTCATGTTTGACACAACAATGCGACACTGTATACAGCACTGCAGTTTGGCTGTATGTGATCGTATATGCATCGTAATCGAGCTATGAGACGGCCGAATACATCCGTCAAGTATTCAGATTGTAAATATGTCAGTTCGTTTATAAGCCGTACTTTCACCGAAAACGGTGTTGTGTGGACTGTACTGCTCGACCTCGGTAGCTACGCTCTTAAACCAAAGATCTGATTTACAGTGAAATAGGGCGAGTAAACCGTCTGTATTATTTCACCAGAGAGAGTTCTGATCGGATTCTAATGATGCTATGATGTCTTCTCGCAGGGCACACCATGTTTTCTAAGGAAACATATTTGAAAAAAGATAGAAACTCAGGAGCATTATTCCGAGTCGGAAATCCATCTAATCTCAAATACTAATAATACGGTCGTTTCTTGCAATCGATCTCAACCAGAAACCAACTAAAATCCTGACACGAAACTTCCCAGAAGTTATCAGAAACTGATTGAAGCAGACATAGATTCCTTCTGAAATCAATCGACACAAGAACATATCTTGTTTAAGTGGTTCCAAAAATCAAAAATTTTCCCAGAATTCATCGATTTTTTTAATTAGCTCCAACAAAGTTCAACATGAATGATTGATATCCGACAGAAAAACATTTGATGAAGGGGCCCATATTTTAACGGAAAATTTCCTTTTGTTATAGGTTAAACTGTTGTTCTCTCACGCAGATATCTGTTGGCATTCTTTTAACAATAAGCAGAAAAATTTTAGTGATTTTAATGCTTCTTTGTTTCAGCGACACTGTCTTTTTTCCTACAAGAAATGTGACCTTTTCTCAAATGTTCCCGTTCGTGTGACCGAAATACAACTATCTACAGGGCACATAGCCATCCATCTCTTGAATATGGAAAATAACAAAGCGAAACTCTTGCCCGCTGTACGTCAAACTGATAACACCAATTTCCAAGGATTTATTCCAACGCAAGCTCCAATAAACGAAAATTCATGAAAAATGTCAGGAAAGGGAGTGACCTATTCCAGTTTTTCTACGGATAATTCGCCCAATCCCGTGCACCAGCAGTGGTCTGTAGTGTGCTGGATAGGGCTCAACCAAATGCAGATTTACGTTTTCAGATAAGACCAAAAATGATGAAATATATACAAAAATATTTTTTTCCGCACGTAATAGAAATATTTCCTCAAATGTTTTCATACGTCATCCGTGCCAATTTTGAGCTTAACATCGTTCTATGCAACTTGACGAACTCTATTTCATGGTACACATGACATCGTCACTTATGAAACTCATGGAATATTCAGGCTTGTAGAACCCGTAAAATAAGGACTCCATGTCATATTTCATATACCGATTATTTGTATGAATTGTACCACACATGAAGCCTGTTCTACTCGAGTCAGTTCAACAAGCTCTATTGATTGATATGTGTTTCACAAATATTAACGAATCTTTTTCGAGTGAACTTCTTTAGACTCTTACCTGCACACTAAAGACAACTAAGACTCAAAAATTGCTTCATGCGAAACGTGTGTCTTTTGAAACAAGAATACCATTCGATGGATCTCGATTATTTCTATCGCTCAATATTTAATGCATTATACATAGTTGCAAGTACTTTTCTATTAGTAGCATCTCTACAATTCAGTAGGTAAGAGTAGTTTATTGTAAATAATAGCTGCATTTTACAGGGTTATTTGCGTAAGGATGGATAATTTCTTTATCGTAGTGCCACTCGTTTCCTTTTTAGATTAGCGTTTTTCATATTTTCGTATATGTTCAAAAAAATCTTTTTTCTTTTTCTTATATTCTGGAAATAGACATACACAAAGAAATAAAAGTCAATTTTGTTCCGAATTATGCACGAAAGTATGACATCTATTTCTTAAATGATTTATATTTGTATTCAACAAACGAATTAGTCTCCAGCCCAACATCCAGAAAATTTTAAATACACCACGAGATGAAAAATAATAAACAACTCCATGGAACCTTTCCAATCATCATGTTTCCCATCAAAAACAAATATTTATATCATGCCGAAGACTATTCAGAATTTTCGATAGCTGCGATTAGCACATATTGTACATGATACCCATGCAGTAAATTGCTGCGAATAAAATGCGTTTCCCCATACGTACGAAACGCGTTAATGCTGGCCGGTTTAACGCATTTTATATCTGGGAAAAGAAACTTTGTGGAACGAATCTTTCGTGGTAGCACTTCATAGTCTTTCTCAAACGATGGTATTTCACAATTCTGAGTCTAAGAAAAGCTAATATCACAAAGAAATTCGTAGAACTCAACTAATAGATCCTATATATATATATATAGACCCATTTTCATTAAATTATATCATCATGAAGCTAACTTAAATTAATTTTGATAGATGCAAGAGGTGGATTCGAGCACGAGAATATCAGAGTAGGAGATATGCGCACAAACCTTCAACTAAACTAGTCGAATAATGTATGTATCTATTCAAGTCGTACTTAGATGCGTCATGAAACTAATGATTTCAATTAAGTTTCGGCTGCACATCTGAATGAGTGATAAAGAATCAGGTGTCTTTTCTTGCTACTGTCGAAGTAGGAGTGTCATTTTCCTGTTACTTTATTATAAATTTAACTTTAAAATTGAAATCTGCGAAACCATTTCTTTAAGCGAAAAGCCCCGATGAAAATGAATTTAATTGGATGTAAGTTAGATTTTAAATTTTAAAGAATTAAATTTCGTATAAATAAATTCTAATAAATTCATGTTTTTTAATTTTGAAAAAATTCAAAAGTCTTGCAGAATCGAATAATCTTTTGTAAAGGTAAATCCATAACCCGTACCCCAGAGTATACTCAAATTTGAAACAAATTTCTTTCTGTTATTCTAATCTCTTACATGAGCAAGCCACAATTAGCTGCATCGATGATATACGAACCAAATTCTCATAGTTATGTTTTCGAGAGTCTATAATCAGTCACTAAAAGGCAGTTACATATAAATTCTTAAAAATAATTATTACGAATCATACATTGCGAGAGCGTGCTTCACTCTCACGATAATGCTAAGCTATCAAACATATTATTTTGACTTAAGTCGTTACTGAGTTTTTCCAAATTTTTTAATATTTAATACAGTTCTCTATTCAATCCTACGAAGCGCATTCCCGTTGATTGAAAGGATAGTGAAAGAAGTTTTCTAACAAGAGATGTACTTTAGTTAAACCCTGGAAATTCAGTACTGGTCTAACTTAGAATTAGTTTTAGAAAACAACATAATCTGCCTAAGTTTTAGGAGAATTTGCTTCTGACCTTGCCGACGGAAGATTGCCACCGCCATCTTAATAAAAAAACACCATGCGATTAACAAACCTCCTGTAAAACCATTTTGTATAATTTCCACAATGATGAAATTACCTGAGTTGTCTTAATTTCCATGCATTTTGAAGATCATTTCAGTGGGAGATGCATCAAAAAATGAGTCGCTTTTCACCATTAGAAGAGGAAAGGATGCAAAATACATTGTAAAGAGCTGGGTTCGGCGTTTTCTTCTAAATGTGGCTCTCTAAAATGCGTTTCTTGTCGACCAACATAAGTTCAGCAGCGTTTTGCTTCGGAAACGCCTCGAAGCTTGATTTTCAATGGAAACATTTCGCATTGTTTCGAAAAGTCGACGGGCAAATGCACTTTATCTAAGTGAAGATACTGCAAAACGCATTTCCTCTCGAAAGACGGAGTGAAACGCAATGTTCGGATGTCGGAAACGGTTTTTCAAGCGCGTTTCCTTAAATACTTTACGCCATAGGTAAGCGAGAAAACTGAACCATACTGCAAAACACACGCTAAGGTAAAATATTTTTGATTAATTTAAGCACAGGACCTTCATAAACTTTGCCTATCAAAAATTGTACTATCATTTTCCAAAAAAACAAATTAAACTATAAAATAATTTGATCACATTACAACGGATCAAACAGGATTCATCACTGGTATACATTCTACAGGGCCTTGATCTTGTCAAATATAATACACGATTCTTACGTGATAAGCTTTATAGACCATACTAATTTTGAAAGTACTGATATTAAAAATGAATTGTGTATCAATTCATGGAAACAATGGGCATCAATCGAATAAGATCTGTTTGATTATTGGTAAATATCATAGAGTGGCATAGTCCTATGCAATATTATAGATGATCATCTTACTTGATGGGTGCCAGGAATCCCACTTTAAAAAAAGTACATACAACTATGCAAAATGCATTGCACATCGATGGAAAACACGAATCGAGATCTATCGAGGAAGATATGTTTCAATATTGGCAAATATGATAGAGAGAATAAATAAACTAAAGAGCTGGTACTGTATATAATAGCTGACAGGTATCTCAAATACTACAGCTTATCAATACTACTATTTATAATAAGTTATATATCCATACATAGAACTAATCGAGATCTATCAAATGACATGTATCTCATAATTGTTATATGTTCTTCAACGAATCTATCAAAGAAAAATAAAAATGCTCAGTTGGCCTGATATGTTTTAGTTGTTCTAGTAATAGAAAAGTACAATTCTTTATAATAAATTATATATCAACCCATAACACTAATTGAAATCTATCAAATAATACATGTTTGCTTGATCCCGCACATTGCTGAGCTAATCAATACATGAAATACCTAGTATTGTACTATTCCCTGACAGATATTTCAAATACCACAGTTCCCCATGCTAATATTTGCAGTGATTTATACTGGATTCAGTAGAAATAATCGAGATCCATCGAATGGTATTCTTGTTTCAAAAGACACACGTTTCGCATGAAGCAATTTTTGAGTCTTAGTTGTCTTTGGTGTGCAGGTAAGAGTCTAAAGAAGTTCACTCGAAAAAGATTCGTTAATATTTGTGAAACACATATCAATCAATAGAGCTTGTTGAACTGACTCGAGTAGAACAGGCTTCATGTGTGGTACAATTCATACAAATAATCGGTATATGAAATATGACATGGAGTCCTTATTTTACGGGTTCTACAAGCCTGAATATTCCATGAGTTTCATAAGTGACGATGTCATGTGTACCATGAAATAGAGTTCGTCAAGTTGCATAGAACGATGTTAAGTTCAAAATTGGCACGGATGACGTATGAAAACATTTGAGGAAATATTTCTATTAGGTGTGGGAAAAACATAATATTTTCAATACATGGCAGATATCAATGATTATATCACTCGCATTTGCATATCAACCGACGAATCAGAAACACACCCCATCATAGTAAATTCTTCCATTCTCCCTTATTACTGAATACTATAAATCATCGGAACTATGCTTACTTTTGGAATGGAGTATGGGTGGATAGGTGCGTAAAGAGATGAAGCATCGGAACTAAACTTAATTTGGTTTGTCACTGTGGGTTTGCTGAATGGCGGACCTATGCGTTTGGTGGGTACACAGATCTGCATGAATCGAAAAAGACACCAAGGGTGGTTCCTTGAAAGAGAATAGGATCTGAATGATCGCTACACACATCCACATAAATATACTTAGGACAACATAGCGTGTGTGGGTGAGGTGAAGGGTGAACCCACAAGTTCCGTGGTTTCGGGGGTCTTCACATATTGGAGAAAACTCCGAAAGTGGTAACGCTGAAAAGGAACTGTATCGGATCGAGGGTTACACGCCCACGTCAGCACACACCAGACCTACTTAGCTAGTGTGGATGGGGCGAAGAACAATAATATCCTTAACGCCGATAGGCACGTTTACAGACACAAGTAGGCACAATGAGTGCTACTGTGCGTGTGGTTGGAGACGGATATAACACTCGTTTAGGTAAGGACAAATCTTCACATAACTACTCTCGCGCTATCTTCTCCCATGTGTGCAGACAGTTATCCGTCAAACGGACTCGTTCACCCCTCATCACATCGACATTCACTGTGTTTTCCTGTGTATGCGGATATGCCTAAAGGTCGGTCACATCGAATTCCATTTTACTGCAGCCAATGTCGCTGTGTTACCCAATGTAAACACGTACGTATATCGGCCGAAAAGGTCGGTCGGATATTCACAGCACCCAAATTCACACCCAAGATCAAGTGTAGTTCCGATGACTCATCTATTTACCCAGCTACCCACCCCCACCCACTCACGCCCTCCCAAACTAAGTATGGTTCCGATCACTCGTTGCTTTGTGTTATTTTCTGGACCGAGTGAGTTACTATGATACGGCGTATTTCTGATTGGCCGGTTCAATGTTTAAATTCGAGTGATAATATCACTGGGATTTTTCATGCACTCAATATTTTTTTTATATTGCGTTAGTTTTGGTCTTATCTGAACACGTAAATATAGCATTTGATTGGGCTCTATCCGGTACACTATAGAAAACAGCTGGTGGACTGGACTGAGCGAATCATTTTTAGAAGAACTCGAAACGTTCGCTAACTTCACTTACATCATAAAAATGTCTATCGCTGAAGGGGAAGAACTGGAATGAGGTCTTCATTTTTTTAAGAACACAAATAGTTTTATTCCCACCAAGACGAGAAACCAAAGCATTACCAGCATATGCATCAAAACAAATGCTAAATCGTACGAAAGACGTTTTCAAAATATAAGCCAACATGAGCACAAATAAAAACAGATTACCAAAAGCAAAACGAACATCAATACCAAAGTCATGAGTATCAGTGAAATCCAGAAGATTGAGAACCTCAACACTACCAAACAAGAGACACAGACAACTTGCTACAAACTGATCGATTCGAAACCAAAATCCATGCGAAGAAAAACACAAAAGAAACATAACACAGGAAGACACCCATTGCTATGACAACAGATATAGACGGATCACTCAGATTCAAAGTCAAGGGGGAAAGTGCAGGTTTGACACCCCCAGTATCACAGCATCATTTCAGCATCATATCAGCATCTTCGGCATCATTTCAGCCTCGTGATCTGCTTTCAATATGAACACCACAGCATCATATCAGTAACTCTTCGGCATCTTCAGTTTTTTCTCAGCAATTTAGGGTAGAATTTGATGCTTATGTATTGCCAATATAATATCAGAACTTACTGACTAAATTCTACACTAAATTGTTAAGAAAAAACTGAAGACGCCGAAGAGGCGCTGATATGATGCGGTGATGTTCATAATGAAAGAAGACCACGATGCCAAAATGATGCCGAAGATGCTGATATGATTCTGTGATACTGTGGGTTTCAAACCTGCACTTTCCCCTTTGTGAAAAGTAGCAAGAATGTACACCCAGACGCATATCCATGACTCATTCTCACATTTCCACGCGACATGTCCATCGTTGAGTCAGATCCTCCTCAACTGAACTACTGTATAAAAATACTTAATCGGCATAAAGCTAGAGTTCCAAAACTTCATAATCTATAGTGAAAACTGAGAAAATTCGATCCTTACTAAAAAACGATTTCTTTCTAAAGAACCATGCCATTTACTCTAGTTCAATAACTCACGAGTTAAACTTCAACTTAGTGAATTCTCCTTAAACGGAACTCACTTTTAGCAATAAACTCACAAAATAGCCTTAATACATTAAATTAGAAAAAAAACTCGACTTCATACAAATCCTTTAGGATCGGAACCGCAAAACAGACGTAGCCGAATCCAAATCCTAATTCCCATTGTTTTCTGTGTCGCAGCTAACTGAACTATAGGATTGATTCCAGTGAAGAGAAATCAGCATCATGCTGGGAATGATTTCTCGCTGCCAAAAATGTGATTCGACAACGAAATGTTTTTCCTACTACTGTCAAGATAATCCCCTTTAAATAAGTGTATGAAAGCAAAACCGTATGAAATCGTTACCTTCGTCAAAAAAATCGAAGTCGTTCGAAAAAATCAATCTACGCTTCTCTGAAATCAACTTACCATGAGTCAACGACAATTTGCGGAATGAAATGAAAGTCTTCCAAGACGCTGCCTTGTATAGGGACAGATTGAGCGAAACAAATCAGTATCAAGCTCAAAATGATTTTCTTGTTGCCGAAAGTGTGTTTCGACAAAGAAAATGTTTTTTTCTTGTTACTCCTGATCAGATATTTTGCCCTAGAAAAGTGTATAAAAACAAAAATGCATGAAATCGTTTCCTTCTTCAAAAACACCGATGTTGATCGAAAAAAAATCATTCCACACTCCTCTCGAGTCAACCTACCGGAGTCGATGATTTTGAGAATTGAAATGAATTTCGGGCAATTCTGATGTTTTGAGTATATAGTCGATGCATAAAATCATTCACAAATAATTCCTGTTGTATTTTGTATTCCTGATTTTACTCAAGAATGTTAGATCATTGTTTAGAGTTGGAGACAGGGCTGTCAACTGTACCCCATTTTGGGGTATAGTACCCCATTTCATCATTTTGCACCTCAGAAAATTTGATACTCCATGGGGTATATACCTTATACCCCATTTGAGCTTTTAAGTATGCAATGTGATTAACGAACCTTCTAATGAAAATAACCTATGTTTTCCACTAGAGTTGTCTCATTTCTATAATAAAGACATCTGCAGTTAAATGTTTTGGTACAAAACAAACCAGCAGATATTAGCATTCATTTTGTTTAATTTCATCTTGCATTATTCAGTTTTACATACTATTTGCACTATGAACAATGAAATAAATACTGAATTTTTCTCTTTTTAGCATGTCTCATTGTTTCATTATCTTTTCTTATTAAATTTGACGAATTCATAGTTCTTTTTGTCTCGAAAAAAATCTAGTTCTAGATTTTCTCTTCAATAGATTTGATGATAATAGCCGTATGGAATTTAACAAGGGTTATGAAATTGAAATTTCTGATGATTCAGAAGCAACGACAGGCGAAGAATCTCTTACTTTTCGAGACAAACTAGCTAAACTTATAAATTAACTAGCATTATGTTTTTTGAGAGAAAACGAATAAAACAACTAATCCAATTGTAAAAACAGTGAAATATTGAGTTGCTTTCTACAAAAGAAATTTAATTTCATCGGGTTTCTCAATCAACTCCTCCATGTTAGCGTGATAGATAATGTGCCCCAATGATGTGCCCCATTCTAAAAAGGAGTATATGCCAAATATACCCTATTTGGACTTTCATAAACTCCATTTGAAAAATAAGAAATGACAGCCCTGGTTGGAGAGTAGTCTTTTCTTCGTTGGTCATGATACGTTTAGGGTCGTCTAAAAATGAGCTTTTTCAGCAACTTGGGGATGACGGAACCTTGTAAGCGGAGCAATGAAATTCTGCTCAACCCAACAAAAAATTCGACTGCTGTAATCGTTCGCAAGAAAACTCTGCCAAGGTTGTAGCCGATGCACTTGCTGATTCTGCCGTATTTTCGACAGGCACTAGTCGGAATTCTTCGAAAAACTCGTGTCTTTTCTATTGCACAACTGCTTTCGTGTTCTGATGAGCTTCTATGGGTTTCCGTCTAAATATTTCAACTTGAGTCACCTTCGTACCCTAACTTTATTGTTTCTCTCGAATTGATTTTCATAGATATAAGGAAATCAAACAAAATTCAAAACAGCAATAGACTCTTATGTCTATTATTGATTGCAGATACATTCATGAAAAAAATACGTTGAGTGATATTTTCTGTACATAAATATGAATAAGATAAGCTCAATACTCAAACTGTTTTCTATTAGATCAAGGTTAA
This sequence comes from Rotaria macrura, assembly GCA_900239685.1. NCBI lineage: Eukaryota > Metazoa > Rotifera > Eurotatoria > Philodinida > Philodinidae > Rotaria > Rotaria macrura. The sequence goes on from OENT01001488.1 coordinate 22,257, forward strand.
ACACAAAGCTATTTTATCGATCTGAATTGGAACTATTTGATTCGAAATCTAATGCTTTAATATACATATTACTACTTAAGTATTCACCCTATTCAGTCTTCATAGCCAATAAATAAAAAGAATGTTACGAATCTTTTGGTCCACCCAAGTCGAACAAACATGATCGTTCACGACCTTAAACAGAGAAACATGGTGATTCGCATAATCAAGTATTTCGATCAGGGGTGCCGTGATTCGGTGAGAGAGAGAAGAGGTGGGAGGTAATTCCCACCAAATCCTAAAGAATTTTCTTTTTCTCCAACGGATTTTAAGTGAATGGTCTATAACCGTATTTCCCACTCGTCCCGATACTTGATCCACCCGCTCCTCAATTTAGGTTGTTTTACGAGATCTGTGATGACGATCGTTCACTTCTATGCTATCTAATGAAAAATACGACCGTTTTGTTTCATAGATAGTCATATTTCTCTGCATACCGTCACAACGATATACGACCGTAATATTGGGTCATGCAAACCAATAAAATACGGCCGCTTAAAAGCGCATCTGAAGTCCATAATTATCGACGGGCGCATGCAGATTTACACCCTTTTCAACAATGCATATGAATCATGTCTATATAAAACGAGCTACTGACACAAATTTATATTTTGCTTTATCAAATGCAACTTGAATGTTCAACTCAGGGCTCCGCGAGACGACCAAAAAGGTATCCTGACCCATGTCCCAGGTCCTTTTCGTATCATCCCCTCCTGTCCCGCTCCATCTTTCTTTACGAGTTCTGTCCCGGCTCACTCCTCTCCCACCTTATCCCATCCTGCCTAAGTCTTTCATGTGTAAGTAAGTCTTTTTTCTCGATATACGGTTAAAAAAATGTAGCTAGTTTATATTTTCTTTCTTAATGTGAATTTTTTTCGGTTCCTTAGGAAGTATATCGCTAGTAATTTTACAATGGTTCTTTTATACTTGCCCTTAGATTATGTTTAATCAAATAAATAAAATAAAGCACAATTATGAAGTTTCAACAATCGAAGTTGTCTTCTTCAAATTATGTTTTACATGGATGTATAGGCACTATTTTCATCTCTTTTTCTTTTTGTAGTATGATAACGGGACAACGGAAGAAGATAGATAGGCTATATATTCTACCAGTTTCACCGTCTGTTCGTCCCACTATCATACTATGAAAAAAGAAAAGAAAAAGAGATAAAAACAATGCCTGTTCATACGATTGGATGGTGTGCCGTAGAAAGGTCGAAAGGAAAAATATAATGGGAAAAATGTCGAAAAGAAAAATGTTGAATGGGAAAAATATCGAAAAGAAAATGGTCGAATGAAAAAATATCGAAACGGAATAATGCCGAAAAAAATTGTGAAACGGGGAAAAATGTCGAAAAAAATATAGAAAGAGAAAAAAGTCGAAAAATAAATCTTGCCACAAAAAATGTCAAAATTCGAAATAAACGAAATAGCGATGTCTACAGTAAATGATCCCCTCTAAATATGAATAATTCATGTTTTTTTCTCATAATTCTACTAGTCTTGATTTTGGACCTCGTGTAACTGTGATGATGATGATTAATATTTATTATAGACTAGGTAAACAGTCCCTACAAAAGAGTAAATATATAAATAAAATTCTACCATTATGGCTACAGCTGCCGCATCTTCAGAAGATGAAACTCAATCAGAGTCACCAACTATTTCATTTATTAATTCACAAAAACGAAAAGAATCGCAATTCAACGTCGTATTGATAATCTTGGTCAACGATATTATGATGGCGTTATAAGTGCTATGGAGTACTTAGATGGCTTATCATATACAGTAGCAAAACAAAAAAAATAGCATTTTATTATTTTCTCTTCTTTATATTTTTCTTTATGCTTTATTTCGATTACTACATGTTAGTCATAACGTACACAATAAAGCATACTTCTCTCAAGTCAGAATTTTCGAAAACACTCTTTTCGATCATTTTCCACGACAATATTTTTTTTCGACATTCTTCCCTTTCGATATTTTTCTTTTCGACATTTTTCCCTTTCGATATTTTTCCCCTTTGATTATTCGACATTTTTCCTTTCGACCTTTTGACGGCCAACCGATTGGATGGCAAAAGACCAAAGGAAAAAATGTCGAAGTAATTTTTGTCGAAGGAAAAAGTATAGAAGAATAAAATGTCGAAAATTTCAAGATGTCAACACGAAACAATATTTATTTTCTTTCGTTCTATATTTATTAAAACCACGCTTTCGAACTCTACACGTTTATCATTTTTTCTGTTGCTAATTTCAACCACCGACTTATTTGTACCAGTACCGTCTATCTAGCAATAGACCGAGTCCGTTTTATGAAAAGCTATGTGAGCTTTTGATTAATTAATAAAGGTTACAGTCATCATTCGGACGTATTAATCACATTTTGTTCATGTAATAAGATAATAAATCTTGTTTTATCAAACCTCAGGATCTTTAGACATATATTGGCAAACATCTATGATAGCACAGGAAGAAGTTGCCCAATCGGATCCCAAGAATTCCAATAGGATCATGTCGGAACTTGTCGGAATCCTTGGTATTCTGATAAGGACCAAGGTCAATCCGACAACTTCCAACGGATTTCTACCCAGGGCAAACAACCAGATGTTAAGATCTGATAAGATTCTGCATCTGATCTTATATGATCGTGTAAGATCCAACAAAAAATCGTACGGAAATCGTAGTCTCTGAGATCTGGTATCAGATCGTACAATCAGATTCTTGAAAGATCTTGCACATTAATAAGATCTTTCAAGAATCTGATTGTGCAATCTTATGCAAGACCTCAGAGACGACGATTTTTTGTCAGATTCTTGAAAGATTTCGCCCATATTCCAAGATCTTGTGTCAGATTTTTCGACCTGGGTATCGGATCCGTTAGTTTTCCGATTTGATCCAATGGTAACCGCCACTCGGATTAGTCATCAAGGGCCGTCTGTAAAATTTTTCAAATGGGAAGTTTTCCTTCATTATTCATCATATAATTTTCAAAATCTTCACAAATAAATCAACCCCAATATGATATTCCATTGCTTTTTTATTATGCTTTTCTCGCCTTGCAGATACATACACGAAAAAATGAAATTTTTAATAAGACCCTTTATTTCGTCAAGGGAATACAGTTGTGTTGAAGAAAAATAATTTTTCTTGCAGAAAATGAAGATCTTAGTTTTCGACATTTTTGTTCGACTTTTTTTCCATCGACATTTCTTTTTTCGACATTTATTTTTCGACGTTTTTTCCTTCGACATATTTTTTGTCGACATTTATTTTTCGACAGTTTTTTCTTCGACCTTTCTCATACATACCGATCATACAGGTACACCATCATCTGAAGAAGAGAACTTCTACTGTCGACACGTCATAAGTGTATTTTATTTTATTTATTTGAATAGAAATTTCAAAAAATTTAAGGAAAGTATTAAAAAACGTATAAATACTTTTTAATGGGAATGATTCATGTTATTATCAATCTGTTTAATGGTTAGGTATCACATAGCTCCAATAAATGTAACATAATGTGTGGCAGCCTTGTGTCAAAACAGTTTTGCGGCATGCTCCCAGGTCGAAAAATCTGACATAAGATCTCATGAAATACATACAAGATCTTGGAATATGGGCGAAATCTTCCAAGAATCTGACAAAAAATCGTCGTCTCTGAGGTATTGCTTAAGATTGCACAATCAGATTCTTGAAAGATCTTATTAATGTGCAAGATCTTTCAAGAATCTTACTATGCGATCTGATACAAGATCTCAGAGACTACGATTTCCGTACGATTTTTTGTTGGATCTTACACGATCATATAAGATCAGATGCAGAATCTTATCAGATCTTAACATCTGATTGTTTGCCCTGGATTGTAGTGAATTCATTTTTTCACGCCCGTAAACGATTCGTATTTCGGTCCCGCAAAATTCGACTCTCATGTCCTCTCATATAGAGCTCTGGCTCAACATGTATCACAGATGGATCCCAGGAACAAATATGCTTAAGAAAATCACATGATTCAATCTGAGATAGAGTTCTTTCCTTAATGTTAGTCGGAAAAATGTGTTCGCTTTTGAATGAACGTTTCTGGAAAAGAACATTCAACAATTTTTCCTCTCCATGTCGATGGAAGATTTTACCAGTGCAATAGAATTGTGAAATTGTCATTTTCTTTTCAAATAATACTCAAGTTCGGTTCTATGAGTCCTCTTCTTGATGCGTTGAATATCAGCCGTATCCATCTACTGAGTAGTATGCTGATGATTAGTACAAAAATTATAGTAAAGTAACGTAAATGAAATCAACCTGTTGAGAGAAATAGTCTGGTTCACTCTTATATTCAAAGAGAAGCGTATATTGAAAAATTGAATTTGTAATTGAGAAAACTGTATGTTCAGTTTCAATATCGACATTCGTTTCGTCTGAAATAAATAAAATATAGTTGAGTTTACATCGTCTAGCAAGTACTAGTGATGATTATCTGTTTGTAATATGAATGAAAATGATTAAGACGTGAGCGCAGCAGTCATGTGATGCATCAATGTCACAGATTCAACAATTCATTTATACTAAATGTCTCATGATGACTGAAAAATACATACCGTTCTCTAGTAGTATCTTGCTGAAAAAATGATAGTGATACGCTGTAAAATTATTTTTGATTATCTTATGTTCAATCCAAATCGTAGAACATGTATTTAGTCACGTTTTTTGTTATAACTCAAAGAACATAACTGTCTTGGTCAATCATGTCAAAAATTCATACAAAACACCGAGGTATGCAAGTGATTAACCACAACAATTACAAAATATTTTCAAAATACTGTAGATATTGATCTGCTGCAAGATGGTTCTTCATTCATTGATCAGCTTATTCGTTTTTCATATCAATCAAAAACTATGCTTTTGGCTACGGACTCTCCGTATTGATAATATCAGCTGTTCAATTACTTTATCGATCAAAATAACTAAATAGTATTCATATGTAAGTTATTTTGAAAGATACCCTGAAATAACTGTCTAGAAACGTTATGTTTTTGCTTTGTGATTGTATTAATAGAGTGTAACATATGCGTTCGAATTCTGTCGCATCTTTAAAATCAAACTGAGTTCATTATTTCAACTACTTAATTACTCATAGCACATAGTTATATTTTTTCATTGTGTGGATAATGATGAAGAAAAATCTTCTTCTTGGAAATACATTTGAACCTTGTGATTAATATAATGCGAATACAAGCAAAGAAAAAATATGCACACGATAGATCACATGCAACAACTTAGATATTTCCTATTCTCTTATATAAGAAACGTTGACTTTATGCATTTTTCTTTCGAGACTAATCTTGATTATAATCAATGGCATAGCAATGAATTCTGATGAGATAACTTGAAATGCTTTGATTAAGCTTCATTCGGAAACAGTATCAGTATCATGTGAATCGGATACAAGTTACTTGTTCGTTATGTAATACTTTCAAGTACGCTAGAATAAAACACTACTCCTAATATGTCAGACTAGATAAGCGTTTTCAATATGAAATCCGTGGTAATATCAATCTTATAGAAATCAAAAGCATCGTTATTAATAAAGATGTCATATGTCGCACGATAAAAATATATTGACTGTATCGATGATGGTCCAATACAAAATAGATATGTCTTGATAACTATGATGACTTTGACTTGATCAATAATAACCATTCATGTATAATCTATGAAAATAAATTTTCATGATACACTTTTTTTCACTCAGTTATCTTTTTCGATAGACATTTTCCGTATTATCTTCATTCATTAGTTCACCTGAATGCGTAGTGGTGTATAATCAACAGAAACCAATGGCTCAAAGTCATAGTGACAATCTCATCATTAGTACTGCTTGGACTCATTTGTGGACATATTAATTCTAGCTGACTTTGAGAAGTGCAGAATATAGTAGTGCTTAAATAATGAGCTCATGATACCGTAAACATCCGATGAACAGTGGCAAGTTGACTTTCAAATCTAGATAACATGAACATTGTTCGAATCGAATCAAATACGGTTTCAATTTACTTCGTCCCAAATTCATATTTAATTCAAATAAACAGAACAATACTAATCAATAATTGTTGTCGTTTAAAGTAAACTATAAGATGCAGATTTCCATGTTTATGCAGTTATTCCAGATGTGAGACAAGTATAAAAATACTCGTCGTTTCAAAAACCATGAGAAACTTCGAACTAATCATGAACAAATGTTTTTATTAGATAGACTAATTGTGAAAATTTAAATCTCTATCAGATTTATTTTGGACATACATAAACTTATCAACAAACTTTGTTATTTGGGTAAGAAAATGTTGATGACTCAGCATTAAAGAAATGAGGATACTAGAAAACTTAACCCTTGCTCGATGCAGTTATCGGATTATGATCTTTACTTATGAAGCATTTGAAGTTGAAATTTTATAACTGAGAAATGCTAGAATTGTTGATTGAAAACCGGAAAATTTTCGAATCTTCTACTGATCACTGTTTCAGTGACGGATAAACAAAGTCTCAATTCCAAGAAACGAGTGAACATCTGAATAGGGTTTTTGAAAGAAAAGAAAATGTGCAAACGATCCCTACAATAAAAAGTTCGATCGTATAATTCAGAAAGAAACACAGACTTGATGACATATCCAATGAATGATAATTCGTGAAAAAGCAAATTTCTGATCAAGAGTCTTGATCTTCAAATGAATTCCCAAACGAGATAGAATTTTTTTATTGAATAAGCTGTCATTTGATGCTGTTTTACAAGTAATAAAAAAAAACATGAACATATTTAATATGCTGATATCACTTCATTTCATATTGCAGCTAAGAATACACCTCATGAGGAGTTTCAACATCTTGTAATCATACAAGTTCATCTTCAGTAATTTCTGAAACGAAATCAACTGTTTTAATGAGATACATGATGAGCATAATGTTAAATTTTTCCTACCGATACTTTTAATACTTTGAAAAATTGCAATCACAAAGACGATATTTTCCTCAGTCAGCATATAAAATTTCTAATTAGATTCAATTCTTCTAATTATAACCAATCGCATCCGATTTCAACAGGCGGGATTCTTGTTGAAAAAAACTTCGATAACTCTTGAATAGTTAGTAAACCATTGATACGCAACGTTCTAGCGTTGATTTAGTTTCATCGAATTATACTCACAGCCTTTATATACTTACGAACGCTTCCCATATGCCGGACTCTGATATTTTGCTCAGTTCGTATTACTCCACAAATTCAAAAAAAAAATTTTGAACTGCAGTAAAATGTTCACTGCCGTCCCTTGTAGAAGTCTTTTTCAGACTAATCCTTATAATCTATATTTCATTAAGACTTCCATGAAATTTTCTGTTATTCTATCCTTGTTCAAAATTGAAACATGTGGAAAATCAATTGAGACATGTCTCAACTTTTGAATGTGTAGCTCATGAAATTTTGAAAAAATTGAACAAAAAGATGTGAAGCACAAGCAGAAATACTCTTTAGTTTGTTTTTTCTTCAACAAGAAAACGACGATTGAGAAAATCGTTGAGTGTCAGGAGATAATTATTGTATCCATTATCTATCACATCGTGTTTGTCAGATGTTGTAATGCATCGATTCATTTATTTCCCTTCGTTGATATATGAGAAGGTCATTGACAAACACGCGTTTTTTTCTCTTTTATCATCATTTTCTTATATGTTATGATCAACACTATTTTATTTCCGTCAAAATTGGCAAAACTGCACGTCTCCTTTCATATCAGATGTTGGAAAAACATATAATTAGTTTTTACTCTAATTGCAAACGGTGTAATTCAATAAAAAAAATCTTAAGACTACACACATAGTACAGGATAGTTATCAATCTCTATGCCATGACTTTTCGAATTATCTACGTGCACTTATTGATAGTACTCCATCATTTCTTACGAAAAAAAAAATCGATAGTAGAATTTTTCTGACTCTACTCAATCAATGTTTTCCTGTACTTCTGTCAACGGTATCAATATGATACTTTTAAAATGACTATGCACCTCATATAAAACATTCTTGATGTATGAGAATTCTCAGACAGTGACATAAAACACAATGTTATGTTCAGTTGTTTTCGTTAGAGAATAGTTTAAAATTCTAATATTAGTTCATCCAACTATTGAGATGATGATATCTGGAATGCAATTTTGTGTTGTTAAAAATTCTTTTGTAAAGTTTCAAGAATACTATTGAATTTCTAACGAAATCATGCATATTTTGATATAACATTGGCAAGAATTCACACAAACTATGAACTAGAAAAAAACCTTGTATGACAAGATTACGTGCGTCTTCTATTCTTTCAAATAATAATATAATCTAATCTTATGTGATCGTCGACTTAACAGTCACAACATTGATTCCAAAATTGAAGTTCATGGTCAGAAATGGAACAACGAGTTTTCATACGGCAAATCTCTGATTGTCAAATGTTTTTTTACTAATCGATGTATGTAGAAACATTAACTTAGGCTTAATTTCCGAGATTTTTCTTCCCAATTGACAGAAGTAGGTAGTGACGAACAAATTTCCTATGTAACCAAATGGATAGTACTATCCAACTGTTGACTTTTAATGAGTTTGCTTTTTCGATTGTTCTTAATATGTAAAAAATGACTGAGAAAAATCACAAAGGTCGATGATCGTGGGTATTTAGAAATGATCGTCGTGTTATTATTTCTGTTTTTAAGAAAGACAGTGTTGTGAGACAAACGATAATTTCTTTCTATTGATGAAAAAAATTCTTTATATAATAAAATGGCCTTGGAAATTAAAGTTAAATTGATAAAAACAATCATACAGTAACTTTTGACTCACTTCACTCATTCATAGAAAGTCATGATAACTATATATATATGTGCAGAGAGAGAGAGAGAGTGGCAGTTCACAAGACAATACGGCTTCACAAAATCAAAAGTTCTTCTGTTTAATTTCACAGAGCTTTGCTTATACCTTTATGAAGTTGTTTCAGTGCATTCTCATGGAATACATAATCTCTCTTCAATGCATAGATTATTATATGAGGAATGCATGATTGTAGATAGAAACATTTCAATTAAGCCAATGATAGGAGGCTTGGATTTTTATGTGTGTCTGTGAATAGATACCAGTGTTGTAGAAGATAGAGAGATTGTTGCAAATAAATGTGAATAGTTTTCATTATAAAGTTATGCGATAGGATCGCAAGAATGTTAACACTCGAATACGTGTACTTGAAATCTTAATCATATTTACTTGAATAAAAGCAATATAAATAATGATTTTCATTCTTAATCGTTCATAGGTAATTATGGATATGAATTTCAGCCAATTTAGATCTCGTTTAATATTCTATCGTGTAAAGGAATTAAGAATCAAACTAATTCTCTTTGATAAATACCTATGGGTAGTATAGGCGTACTTAACAATCTTCACATTGTATATTCATCATTATAATAATGGCATACGAAAACAAATCGATGCGACATTGATCAAATACAATTGCATCATGGATTAAAGAGGCTTAGGAAGATTTCTGTTCAGTACACAATGACTATCTATAAGGGATATTAGAGATGATAATAAAAGTCATTTTACTTCCAAAATTTATTTTTGATAAACATTTACACACGACTATGATCTTATGTGAAATCAATGCGAACTAATAATTGGGTGATCGATTATTTTCTTAATTATAGTACTTGTTCAAAAAATATCATCGAATTTCGATAATGATCTTAAGTGTTTTAAATTTCTATTTATACAACCTTCATTTTCTTTTGAAAGTATCTCCTGTCATCTCTGGCATACAAACCGGATATAATAGAAGGGTTACTTTCGCATGCAAGATAATCCCTCTTCCTCCTACTGTATTCTGATTAATATAATCAAGAAGAATATGAAATTATATGCCCACTTCCGTTTTCTTTCTTCATTGCAATTTTTTCATCAGCACCCTCTCCTGTAGATTTTCTCACTGCCATCAAAAATGATTGAATCACAGTGTTCTGTCTAAAATAATAAAAATAGTAATATGTAAAGAAATACTCGTTTACTTTAATAGCACAAAAAAGCACCGATCTCTAACTTTCTTCTGTTATTTTTCTTCGTTTTGTTAAAGGACATCCATTTCCTCGTTTTCTGATTAAATGAAACTAGCATACCTTTATTCCAGATAAAAATATAACGGCAATGGGTTGCGTCGTTGGAATAGTAAGTTGTCTACTTTTTTAATAACTATTATATGACTAAAGAATAAAAATTAACAATATTAGCTTGGTTGTTGCTTTGGTTCGACAACATGTAGTCTCTGTTGTTCATGTTGCCCATCGACATGGAATTCATTGGTAACACGCTTAGTTTATGCGATACTTTTATTGATTGGTACTATTGCTTCATGCATTTTTTCAACGCCTAGCTTATTCAATAGAATATTCAAGGTAGAAGACAACGAGGATGAATTTTCTGTCGCGTAAATAGTTATAGTGTTTTATTTATTCATTAGATTCCAGTCTTGTGTAAGGATGAAGCTATAAATGGAATAGAAGCTTTTGAACGGCAAATATCATGCGAAAACATTGTTGGATATTTAAGTATTTATCGAATTCAATACTCACTTGCATGTTTTTTCTTCTTAATGATGTTATTAATGATAAATGTCAAACGTTCGAAAGATGCTCGAAGTGCAATACATAATGGGTAAAAAACTGTAATAATAAACATGGAAGTTTTGTTTGTCCGTCGGGGACTCCTTTCGTTTTTCTTATTAGGTTTTGGATTTTTAAAATCTTAATTATAATCGGTATTTGCATAGGGTCATTTTTTATACCGAATAAAGGATTTATACCAGGTAAATAATTAGTTAATCGAATGTTTGACTTTTCTAAACAGAAACATCACTGAATCTTTCAGCTTTATCGATTATTGGAAATATTTCTGGTTTTATATTTATATTAATTCAACTCATTCTTCTCATTGATTTTGTACACAGGTAGTGTCGTTGTTGTTGTTGCCTACAAGTATAACGAAAGAAAAGAAACATATTTATCATGTTTAGTTGGAATGAGAATTGGGTTGGGAAAGGTGAAGAAGGCAGTAAAAAACATTATTGTGGTCTTGTATTCTTCACAGCTTGCTTTTACATTCTGGCAATTATTTCAATCATATTTCTTTATATTTATTATGCATCAAAGCCATCATGTGGTCTAAACATATTTTTTATAACAATAAATCTTTTCTTATGTGCCATTGTGTCTATTATATCTGTTTTACCAATAGTACAAACTTATCATTCAACATCAGGCTTATTACAGTCATCATTGATTACACTTTATATTGTATATTTAACATGGTGGGCTATGACTAGTGAGCAATCTGGTATTCTAAAACTAGACAGAATAGAAAGAAACAGATCAATGTAAAAAAATGCTTTGTTTAGATCCAATTTGTAATCCATCATGGCGTGAAATAGATGCGAATAACAATTCAACTACTATATATTCAGTGGGAAACGGTCCGGTTAATGTGACATCAATTATTGCATTGCTAATATTTTTTGGTCTTATTATTTATTCATCGTAAATTTTCATTTCTCAAGAAGTTTAAAAGGCTTATTTTTTGATATTTATTCAGGTTAATAAGTTCAACTAAATCATCAAATTCCAAATTACTTGGAATACCGAATCATCAAGGAAATGGAAGTACTGCTCTGAAAATAAGTCAGACAAAATGTCGTTTATTTTCTTTTGTGTTTTCTTCAATGTGATCTTTTTGATTTATGTAAAGGTGGTGGCAAAAGTTATGATGATGAAAAGCGATCAGTTCTCTATAACTATTCGTTGTTTCATTTGATGTTTTTCTTCGCTTCGTTCTACATTATGATGACATTAACAAAGTAAACATATTTGATTTGCTATTTTACTTCTTAGCATTGTTTTTATTTCACAGTTGGCTGAAACCGGCGAGTAACTTTTCCAATTTTCAGCAAAGTGACGCAGTTGTCTGGATAAAAATCGCTGCATCATGGGCATCGCTTGCCTTATACTTTTGGTCTATAATGGCACCGTGTATGCTTCGTAATAGAGACTTTTGACAGAACAGCATATATCGTTTGTGTACGTTACATGAATATTTATATACATAAGCTATTAAATTTTATTGTGTCTTTTATTTAAGAAATCTTCATATACATATATATATATTTATTTATTTATTTATGTTTGAATTCTCCGTTGTGTTTTTTTATTTGTTTGAAACTAAAGAAATAAATAATGAAGAACAACAATAAGTATGAAAAAAATCATTCAGTATGTTTACGAGGTAAATCGTCGTCACTGCCATCATCGGATGATGATGAAAAATATACTTCTGCACCTGCAAATAAATATCGTCGTGGCGGATAAGATATAAATGATAAATCTTGATTAAATAGAGGAGAGTTTTTCAACGATGAAAATGGCCGTTTACGTGATGACGATGATGTTGATGATGCAATGATCGGTGGTTTAAATAATCGAGGTCGAAGTGATGATAAACGTTCTTTTGGTAGTGATACATCGTTAGTTGTATGATAAGATATTTTTTGTTTTTTTCTTCTCTGCTGTTGCATGGATGTACGTATATTATGATACAGAATTTCATTCATAAAAACATTATTTCTATGCTTTATTCGTTTAATATGTCCAAACGATGGTTCATACTTTGCTAAACGAAGACATAATTCATTAACAATAACGTCACAATTTCCTAATAATTCAATATCAAATGATTTGTGAGGTAAACGCTCACGATTAATCAATATTTGTGGAATATGTGCTGGTAAAAGTTCCGATACAAGTGAAACCGGTTTAACCTAATAATTAATAAATCATTTATAAAAAAACATAGGCAGATATTTCTTTCACTTCTGCCTACCTTTAAACTTGAGCCCATGACAATAAGTAAATCGCATTTATCTTTGTCAATGGATATTGTTTTATGAAAATCATCTGGTAGTGGCTCACCGAAAAACACAATATCAGGTTTCAGTATTGCATTATTGATTGTTTTCGAACAATTTGTACAATGAGGAATAATTTGTTGTAAAATTTCATTCTTTATTTGATCACTATCAACACGATTATGGCAATGACGACATGTTGACGTTGAAAATGAGCCGTGACATTGTATGAGACGTTTTATCGGGCATAGATGTTCCAGTGAGTCAATATTTTGAGTATAATTGCGTAGCAATTGATTGCGACGTTCTAATTCTGCAATGAAATAATGAACTAGTGATGGTTCATGTTGACCAGGCCAAATTTCTTTAGCAAAACGAAAAAAAGGTCTAGGATCATGTGTAAAATATTCAATGTCAAACATTGATTGAGGATTAGGTAATTCTGGAAATTCTTCACGTAGACGCGCATAGATACCATTACGAGAACGAAAATCGGGAACTAGAACGAGAACAATAAATTTAAAACAAAATTATCCATAAGAATGAGCAATAATGAACAACTTACTTCCACAGCTAACAGAAATTCCAGCGCCAGTAAGAACAAGAATATTTTTGCATTTTCGAATTAATTCCACAGCATCATCAAGTGTTCTATATTGCTCAAGAGGTTGCCGCTGTTGTACAGGTAAAAACAGATCCATAAGAAGTTCGAACAGTGAAGATTGAGATACATCATTTGGTAAACCGGGTAGCATACGTGATAATATTGGACGTAGATCAACACCAGCACGCATTTGTTCATCGAGCCAACTAAATGTTATATTCACTGGCACTGTTTCATCATCGTCACTATCAGAATTATTATCTGAATTATTTGATGGATTATCGTTATCATTATTATTGTTATGATTATTGTTATTATTAGGAGTAGTATTTGTTGAAATATGCGTTAAATTTAATGTTGGTGGAACGGGAATTTCGATGCTTTGATTTGACGTATCGTCGTTCACAATCGGAGATGATGAAACAAAATCGATTACTGAGCTCGAAGACATAAATCTGTTTAAACTAATGCTAAAGAATGAATGACCTTTCTTGTCAACATAGTCTACCAACAATTCGAGAAAAATCATCGAATCAATATCAAATGGCGAACATACTAATGCACTTGGTGTCGCTAATTTCTGAAATATCTCGATCACTTTTTCAGAGGGACTACTTAATATCAAATTGTAGCTTGACAAAAGAAAAATCATCGTATGAAGTCAGATTTTCCAGCTTATTTCTTTTTCTCGAGAAAATCATTAATTATAGTATTATCATTTCATGGGGTAGCCATTAAAGACCATTTTTGTTTGGAGAGGCAGTTTGTATCGATTGTTTCTTGGTTATAATCACTTTTCTAGAAAAAAAATAAAAACACAATTTGATAGAGAAATGTTTTTTCCTATCTACTAGTATTCAAAAAAGTCAAGGCCCATTTAATTTTTTAAGATGTCACCACTCGTAGTGCATTTGATATTCATTCGCTTAAAACACTATGGTTTTTTTTCTCTGTCGGCTGACTATCAAGTAAAAGAGAATCAATCAATAAATTTTACTCATGCTAGAAAACGTTCTATTCATATTTTTAACGTTGACTGTGAAAAAAAATCAAAATTAAGACAAAATGTTCTTCAACAACAAGATCTTAATGGAAAATATCATATTTTCGTACTCATTATTAACGACCTCTATTTAAAATGAGCAGAGGATGTTACTAATTCTCAACGAATCATATGAACACCAACAATGGTAGCGATGGATAGATTGAAAAATAATATTTGAAGTGAAAAATTGTCGCGATCGTAATCGTAAAAACAATGTCATTGAATGATAAGATCAAGAAAAGTATCCGATAGGATCATGTTCAATAGAAATATTCATCATTTATAACGTTCTGTGAATGTTGCCATTTAATTGCTTACAATTTATTCATCAGTATCATAGTCACATGTCAATAAATTGTGTCTATTTCGTTAATAAATAAGTAGAAAAAGACATACAAGTTTGCATCTATCTAGATGTCACATGTTTTTCTTTTATCGTTTATTCAACTTAAGCTAAAAAATGTATAGTTGAATAAAATAGTGTTATTGTTAATTAAGAGAAGAAACATCTCATCTCATGAGAAATAATAGTAAAATGGTAACTAATGATCAAGCATCAATTAGTTTAATGTTACTATCATAAAAGCAAGTCTATAGGTAAAATGTACCTTCATTATAGAATTTGAAGTATTACCAACATTTCTCAGTATGAGAAATATTGACCAAGGAAGTTTTTCGGTATTTTAATTGAATGAATATCAATACAGAAAGAAGCAAGGCTCTACCATTGTTGTAAAATGCTTTAGCATTTAGAACCAAGCATTCCATATGAAAGGATAAAGTGGTGGATGTCAGTCAAATTGAAAAGACCATTTTATAATAAAAGAAGTTGAATATAATCATAAGAATTCCACGGAGCTACATATCTGTTTTTGTTCCATCTTTACTGAATTTCCATTCAACGTTATCGGCTTCGTTGTATCTATGGTTCGCATATTTAGTGGCCAGAATAGCTGAGCTAGTTGGTTTCTATGATTCTCATTATTTATAAACTTTCATATTCGACTGTGTTACACATACATAAATTATCATTAAGTATGATTGAAAAAAAACCAGACTTTTCGTTAAAATCATCAATTTTAGCGATCGATGAGTGTCGTCTTTCTATATTTAATGAAAGATTGTTCTTCGTAAAAATTTTCAGAACTCACTTTTCTTAGTCATGAAACATAAACTCGTCAATATCCCAGGTAAAAAATGACGGCACCGTAAACTCCCTTAAACTATATAAAATGACACTGAAACGTCCCAAACTGGCCCAAAACGTTACGATAATTTTTCATAGCAGAAAAGTGAGGCAAATAGTATGAAAATCGGTAGTCGTGTTCTAGCGATAGAAACGGTCCATGAAAAGGTATGACGGATTACGGCGAAACTCTGTAGAAATTAATGTCGTAGTAACCCGGGTTTACAGCTGTTTAAGAAGTTTAAGACACCGTTTCCAAGGGTCGCAATGATCCTCCCGGTATTACTCTTTTGTATTCAATCATTATCAAATTTCTTGCTTGATTTTCTAAAATCAACTCATGCTATTTATGAATTTCGACAGATTATATTCAACAAGATTAACGTCATTTATCGTAAATCGTTTTGCAAATATTTGAACTATCTTCTCATTGAGTATTAATGATAATAGTTCGACGTATTATACTAGCATGGACCCGAATATGTCAATTTATCTTATGAAGCATGGATGTATGTACATAAGAACCATTTGATGATACTATAAGATTTACAGGATTATAGATATATGATTCATTAGAATCTTATGCTCAAGTCCAAAAAGCAATCATGATTTTTCATGGTTAAATCAGTGCTTAGTATTTTACAGTTGAGATCATTATATTTTAATTATGATGTGTCATACATAGGTTTTCCGGTGATTGATTTATTTCCCTCCCAATAAAAGCGTTGAAGAAAACACATTTTGAGCATATATACTGAAATACATCTTTCGAATACATCAATGAATCAGCAATAAAATACAAGTATGAAAGTATTTGACAAAACTATCTAAGATGTTTCGTGTTTGTCAATATGAGGATCGAATAATTATACGATTTTTCCATGAAAAGAATCCTATCTATGTTAAAATATATCTCATATCTCATTATTTTACTAGAATATTATCATTGAAAATAAACATTTAACAAAATCAGGGTAAGTAAACAGATCATGAAGTTGATTCACCTTTTGGTTGTTACTTAATAATAGACGAATTAATCAATCAACAATTTTATTCACATGCCAAGCATTTTTTCTATTTTAATACACAATATGTTGTTTTTCCCATTTCTCACTTTTTGTTTAGTTTTCTGGGACACACAGTGACCGAATACTTCCAAGTATTTTAGCACAGATTAGAATTATGGCTGGTAAACAATTTAATGTAATATTAGTATTTTCTACATACAACAGAAATTTCTATTTTACATCAGTTTTCTTGTCTACAATCAGGGGTCATGTGAGTTTATTTTCTGTTTAAGTTTAAACGGATAGAGAATAGTGCTTATCGGACTGTACTCTAACATTATTCAGATGTGTGCGTTACCGAATAAATTCATAGAAATCGACTAAATCAGTATGCATGTAAAATTATGAAAAGATAGTAATTACTTCCCTAAAGATCGAGATGACTATTCGATGACGATTGGAAACTGTAATTTACACTAAGAATAGGATTGAACCACATATGGCAAAATTGTAATAAGTGAGTTGTCTGTCAAGCATTGACATTGATGAATAATGAAACAAGTAGATAACAAGTAACCGGTACAAAAACATAGCCAACATGTTTAGAAACAAATCAAGCTAATGCTAGAAAAAAATACATATTCCTTAAATTGCAGTTGATATATGCTTTCATGGAACAAAAAGATGAAAGTTTAATTTTCAGGACAGATTTTGATGGCGATTTTTCCATGTTAAACCTGTACTATTATCATGAAATTAATAGTCATACGAGTAATTGAAGAAGAGGACTAGTTTTTCTTTATTCAGAAACAGTTAGGTATATCGTAGTGATTGAAATCATAGTCAAGGTGAAGGAGACATTGTCTTGTATATTATATGATCAAACAGATTAACAATAATGAATTTTCATAAAATAGGAAAAACTACAGAATGAGATAATTTAAAAAGCAATAAATTCTATTGAGAGATAGTGAGAAATCCTTAAAAGTTTACGAATATTTTTAAATACGTATTAGAGAAAGAAATAGTGCTATTGAAGCGATACCTAAATTACTTATTAGTCAAGATAGTTCAATAATGATCATACGCTCATAAGTAATCTTTCTATTCACATTTGGACCCATCGGATAAGACCAAAATCTGTTTTAAAGAAATTTTCTAATTCATCTTCACTTTTCATTCAAAAGATTCTTCTTACGACCTTCTTCGATCTACTTTGAATTTCGATTTTTCATAAAACATACAGGTAGCAACCGCCTATGTCAACAGATCATGAAAATAGGGAAGTTACATTCTGGAAAATAATCAGGACATAATAACGGTTATCATGATACTCTTCCTCGGGGTGAAAATGGTACAAAACTAAATCAATCACTAGTAGTTCGTTGAAATTAGTATATTATCTTCTTTTAAATAGAAACTTTGAGTTTCTTCTTTTCATTTATGTTTTCTCTCTCTCTAATGAAATATTCTTTGTGCGTTTTCTATTTCTTAGAGAAACGGAATTGGGCAGGTAACATACCTAACTTTTGGATTCTCATTTTTTCTCGAAGAAAAATTGTGTTTTTATCAAGGAAACGCCCACGAAAATAATAACTAAAATATATTTTCTCATAATTTTAAAAGTTATCTATCTACTTTTTCATAAATTGAACAATGGTTTCCTTGTAGTACGCCTCCTAACAGCGCAGTTTCTATGTTTCCATTTTTTCATATGCCTCCTCTCCACTTATGCAAAACTACCATTTTATAGATATTCAACAGGGAAAGAATTCCTTCAATCAGACATTTTCGCTTGGCACAGAATTGAATCATAGAAATTGAAGTCTAATATATGGAGTACAGCTGAATTCTATTTAGATGTGAGAATTTTCTCTTCAACTTGATTTTCACTAAAGCATCCTCAAAAATCTTGTTCAAACTATCCAAAAGGAAAAGAATTGTGTATAAACAGATTAATTATATAAACGAATAAAAGCGTTTATAAGACAAGTTCAGCAAATCAATACCTATGCCAGAATAAGAGAGTGCGAGACTTGGTGTGTTCATACACGATTGGATATCGCACGATATTAATACTTCTGCACTACTTCTGATAATCATTATTGATATAATAGTTTTTTTCAAAAATCAGTTGATTAAAAATAATCTTATCTTTATGAGTGATCACAAAAACATAGAACGATTAGAAAAAATAAAATAGTTTAGGATTACTTTTTCTGTGAAAAAATATTCTAGAAATATTTTCATCAAATTGTTAAGGGAAAAGTTAAATTACAAAATAAGGTGTCATAACAATATATATGGGCTCCAGTAGAAGTAAATCTTGAAACATCAGGTGAAAATCTGGACTATCGATTAAAAGCAAATAAATCTTGAAAATAGCACGGTTGCCACCCCTCAAAACATTTTCATTATACACGTAGATAACTTGTGACTCTGAGTACTTGAAAGTCTAGGTTTGCAACGAATGTTTAGTAGATTTGTAATTTGCCACCAAATCTTTCAGATTTTAATATAATTAAGAACTATTATCCATTTCAGAAAAGAAGGCGGGTGGATACAGCTATTATAGCTGTATCCACCCGCCTTCTTTTTTGAAATGGGTAATAGTTCTTAATTAGGGGAGGGAAGTTACCGTTACCGGGTTGCATAACGGGTCGATCACAGTAACTTCCCACCCCTATTCCTAATGCAGATTTTACGTAGATTCGGATCTCAACATTGCTGCTATCGCTTGTTTTAGTTTAGATTTGGGATTCTGTATTGGATATATTGTTGGGATTATGCTCCAGTTTAGCATGACTCCAGTTTTGTAGACGTGCTGCAGAGACTATTTCGCAACAACAAGTCTGCATTCCACCCATATCTCAATCTGAATGCTACACACCAAATCTGAAACACAAATCTACAGCTAATTAAGACCATTTCACATCAATTTATATAATGTGAGATTCTTTTCAAGCGTCTCGCACTTTATCTTCAAAAGTCTCATTATATTTGGAAGCCATAAGGTCGAATCCAAGTCAACCCGAGCAAAGACGTACGACAGGAACCTGCCGGATCCGATGAATTTCCAGCAGATTCCTGAAGCAGGATCCGAAAATCGGTTCCGGCTACCGGTTCCCGCTCTGTTCCTGTCAATTCCTGCAACCGGACGTTATTCCCGGATA
>OENT01001489.1:0-27760 GCA_900239685.1 Rotaria macrura
CCCTTGAAACAGTTCCCGAGAGTAAGAAAAGGGTTTCCGAGCCTCGCAAACCTTTTTGCGTTGGTTTTCTGGGAAATGGTTATTTTTTAGAGAGTAGGAAGGTTGTTGCACGAACTTTTCGGACAACGTGATATCATCAACAATTTTACAATCAACAACGATACCGAAGATGCCAAATTATGTACCTCGTCATTTTCGGTTTTTCGAAATGCAAGGTTGGACACTTCGTGTACGAAAACCCACCAAACATATTGATAAAACTGTTAAAGAATTTATTCAATGCATTTTTGAAGAAGAGAAGCTGTATGGTAAGGCATATAAATCTACATAATTATTGAACATACTACAGTTTGGCTCTTGTATCATATTTAAGGATGAAAAATACCTTTAGACGAATATGTAACTCGTATTCGAACTTCTCGTAATGCTAATGGAACCAAAAAATGCAGTCCTGCTCAGTATTTAACATATAATCAAGTAGAGTATCAGCATTAGAGATACGTTCACCTCTCCGTTTCGATGTTTAGGTACGAAATCAAATAAAACGGTTGTCTCAAGCACCAAAAACTGAATCAATTCAAAATATGAAGTGAACATTCGAACATTTTTCAGTAAAAAGTAAATTTAAAAATACTCAACGCATTTCATAATCTAGCAGATCTCTCAATTTTTATAGCAAATCTTTCGACACAATTGAAAACAAATGATCAACCGCTGTTATTATCATACAGTGAGATAAATCATGATACTTGATGACGAAGATGACCGAGCATCAGAAGTTGCAAATGAATTGGAAAATTTTAAAAAGTCAATTATTAAGTGTCGCTTTTAAATTTCTCTTATTTTAGTATTAATTTATAACCCACTAGATTTCCAGCTCTTTTTCCCCAACATTTATTCTATGACTATTGATACTTGTAACTTATAAAAATATACGCTTCATCCTATTGCTATCACAGTAAAACCTATTGATCAGTATTATTTTGAACAATGACTTCTAGCAATAAGAAGCATTAAAGAATTGAAATAATATTTAATTTTATATATTTCCTTTGAAATATTAATAATTTCTTCCAAGAACATAATAATCAGATTCCTTCGACAATACTTGGGGGTTCCAGAATTTCGCCAATAAGACTTTCGCCAATAGGACTTTCGCCATTGGCGAAAGTCCACTGTACTTTCACCAATACATTCGGTGGAGCTTCGCCAATTGGCGAAAGTCCACTGTACTTTCGNACTTTCGTCAATACGTTCGGTAGAGTTTCGCCAATTGGCAAAAGTACAGTGATCTTTCAACAATGTCATTGTAAATTAGACGTAGACTAAAAACATTTTTCTCCCCTACATCGGCAAGTGTCAACTATGATGTATATATTCTAGTGACATTAACTTCAGTGCTGACATATACCCTTTATTAATATTTTTGTATAACCACTGAGATAGCCCATCTGACATTCGCCAACTGGCGAAAGTCCGCTATACTTTCGCCAATATGGTCTCTGGAATCTCGCCAATTGACGAAAGTCCACTATACTTTCGCCAATGCATTCGGTGGAGCTTCGCCAATTGGCGAAAGTCCACTGTACTTTCGCCAAAACATTCGGTAGAGTTTCGCCATTGGCGAATGTCTTATTGGCGAAAGTCTTATTGGCGAAAGTCTTATTGGCGAACATCACGCCACCCAATACTTGAAGCCTTACTCGAAACTTGGTAAAAACAGTTACAGCTTTTAATCTAGACAATAACAGTAAATTTTACAGATCTTACATTATTTAATTACATCGCTAATAAATTTTATTTATAGTCATAATAATGTTGAAAAAATAAATTGAAAAGTACAAAACTAAAATCTAGATAAATTTGAGAATGGTACTGCTTTTACTATACTAGATTTTCTTTTAATTGAATAACTTTTATTCAGGATGCATTCACATAGAATTGTAGAGAATTTCATGCGCTATCAGAATATATAACTGCTTCCTTGAAAAGTTTTGATTGAGAATGATGAAGTATCAAAAATATCGAGTGCGGTCATCTTAGTCTATTTAAGCATTTTTCAAAAAATGGAGAATATTGTTCAAATTGTTTTCTTCAGTAAAAGTCAATATCACAAAGTTTTGAAAACGGAATCCAACGTATTTTCATGTGCTTTTTCAACTGAGACTATTAACAATTTATTCTAGTGTGCTGATCCGACTAACTTGTCTAATCGACGAGGTCACTGTTTTTGGAGAGGACCTACAGCAGCGATCGAAAAATCTTTGAAGATAAGGAACTTTTATTAGCACAAAAATGTAGCCCAACATCGATAGTATTAATGATAAAAAAGACTTTGTTATACCTCTTATCGTAGTTCAGAAAATGGAAATTTACTGAAAAGTATCGCTCTGAAACGTACTCGAAATACAGCCTACCCCTCATACTTGCAACGTCTACATCTCCAGAATGATTCGTTCGTTAAGGCTAAAATTTTCAGCCTATTCCTAAATGTCTTAGACCTATCTACTGTGAAGATATCAAGCAGATCAGTGACAGTCCTTGCGCAAGGTTTTAAAGAAATTGGTCGTGGGTTACGAGCAATCCCTCTAAGGCATTTAGATTCTTCCTCAGATCTAGAGTAATAGGTGTTTAGAATAATGAAGGTACAGCGAACAATGCATGTACGTCTCTCTTAACCAAATGTGGTAGTTTCCTTTTCGAGCCTTAACAGAATTACGACTGCACGGAAAACAACGGATTCTCTCAATGATAATCAAGATTTCAGGTAATCTTGAATAATTTTTCGATATTATCAGTGAATTTTTTACTTTTCACACAGAGAAAGTGAAGCCTATACGTAACGGAGACGATATTTTCTTGCTCTCACGGAAAGCAGCAGGTGCTTATAGTAATGGAGGAACTAGGAATACATTATCTCTCATGTTTAAATGATTAATGGTCGTTTATTCTTGTAACCATTACTTTAAAACCATTTCAAGGAAAACTAAACGCAGTGTGAATATGATAAACAAGCTTTCAAGTAATATTGAATACAAGAAGCGGTTGAGCGTTGTTTTCGATATTATGAGGGACTCATTTGTTTTTCACAAGGAGAAAATGTAGACACTATGTGGGTAAAACCAATATTTTCTTACCATGACAGGGAGCAGTACGCGCTTCTAATGATGGAAGAGCCATGTATCTTTTACATCTTATGTATGAAGCATTTATGTTCGTTTATTATGGTACCCAAGCCGTTAAGAAACAACTCAACGGATACTAAACGAATTATGTCTACGATAAACAGGATCTCAAATAATTTTGGATAAAAAAAGCGATTCAGCGTTGTTTACGATATTATCCGTGAGTCCTTTTCTTTTCGCAAAGGCAAATTGTAAGCACAATATAGGGAACACCTCAATTTTCATACTGCGAAACAGAGCAGCAGGTGCTTATGATGATGCTCGACCCAGGTATATTTTATGTCGTACGTATAAAGCATATACGTTCGTTTATTCTACTAGTCACGCAGTTAGGACCATTTCAAGGAAAACTGAACGCATTATGTCGATAATTAACAAGGTAAAAAGTAATACTATAAAAAAGAAACGGCTCAGCGACTTTTTGATATTCGCAATGACTCTTTTCGTGTACACAGACAAAATAAAGGCACAATATGAGTAAGACCAAAATTTTCTTACCGTGACAGGGAGCAGTAGGTGCTCGCAATGATGCACGACCGAGGTAGATTTTGTCTCTTATGTATAAAGCATCCACGTTCGTTTATTCTACTAGCCACGCCATTAGGTTCACTTTGAGTAAACCTGAAAGAAGTATGTCTACGATAAACAAGATCTCAAGTTATTCAGAATTAAAAAGCGATTCACCGTTGCTTTTGATATTATCCGTGAGTCTTTTCTTTTCACGAAGAGAAACTGTAGGCACAATATGATTAAGAGATATTTTCTTACTGTGACAGGGAGCAGTAGGTGCTCGTATTGATACACGAGCCAGGTAGATTTTGTTTCTTATGTCTAAAGCATTTACGTTTGTTTATTCAACCAGCCACGCCGTTAAGTTCGCTTTGAGGAAACCTAAACGAAGTATGTCTACGATATACTATATCTCGAATAAACATCAATACAACAGGCGTTTGAGCGTTGCTTTCCATGTTATGACGGACTCCTTTATTTTCACACGGAGAAAATGTAGACACGATGCGAGTAAGAACTATATATTCTCACTCTCACGAAGAGCAGGAAGTGTTTATACTAATGCATGTGGTAGGTATCCTTCATCTCTTATGCATAACGCATTTATATTCGTTTTTTTTCAGGAATGCCGTCAGAACCACTTCAAGGAAACCTAAACGAAGTATGTCTACGATAAACAACATCACAAGTAATTTGGGATGGAAAAGCGATTCAGGGTTGCTTTCGATATTACCCGTGAGTCGTTTTCGTTAACACACACAAAATATGGGCACAATATGAGTGAGACGAATATTTTGTTACATTGACAGGGAGCAGTAGGTGCTCTTATTGATACACGAGCCAGGTAGATTTTGCTTCTTATGTATAAAGCATCTATTTCCGTCTTTTGTTTTAGGAACTCGTTTAGAACCACTACAAGGAAACCTAAACGAAGCATGTCTACGATAAACAAGATCTCAAGTGATTTAGGATTCAACAGGCATTCAGCATTCCTTTCAATATTATCCGTGAGTAATTTTTCTTTTCGCGAAGAGAAACTGTAGGCACAATATGATTAAGAGAGATATTTTCTTACTGTGACAGGGAGCAGTAGGTGCTCGTATTGATACACGAGCCAGGTAGATTTTGTTTCTTATGTATACAGCATTTACGTTTGTTTATTCAACCAGGCACGCCGTTAAGTTCACTTTGAGGAAACCTAAACGAAGTATGTCTACGATATACTATATCTCGAATAAACATCAATACAACAGGCGTTTGAGCGTTGCTTTCCATTTTATCACGGACTCCTTTATTTTCACACGGAGAAAATGTAGACACGATGGAAGTAAGAACTATATTAAGTCACTCTCTCGAAGAGCAGTAAGTGTTTGTACTTATGCACGTGGCACGTATGGTTTATCTCTTACGTATAAAGCATTTATGTTGGTTTATTTTCTTAGGAACGCCGTTAGAACCACTTGACGGAAACCTAAAAGAAGTATGTCTACGATAATTAAGATCTCAAGTTATTTAGGATAAAAAAGCCATTCTGCGTTCCTTTCGATATTATCCGTGACTCTTTTTCTTTTCACGCAGAGAGACTATAGGCACAATACGATTGGGACAGATATTTTCTTACTGTGACAGGGAGCAGTAGGTGCTTATTTTTATGCAGGAGCAAGGTAGATTTTGTTTCTTATGTAGAAAGCATTTACGTTTGTTTATTCAACCAGGCACGCCGTTAAGTTCACTTTGAGGAAACCTAAACGAAGGATGTCTACGATATACTATATCTCGAAGAAACATCAATAGAAGAGGCGTTTGAGCGTTGCTTTCCATGTTATGATAGACTCCTTTATTTTCACACGGAGAAAATGTAGACACGATGGAAGTAAGAACTATATTAAGTCACTCTCCCGAAGAGCAGTAAGTGTTTGTACTTATGCACGTGGCACGTATGGTTTATCTCTTACGTATAAAGCATTTATGTTGGTTTATTTTCTTAGGAACGCCGTTAGAACCACTTGATGGAAACCTAAAAGAAGTATGTCTACGATAATTAAGATCTCAAGTTATTTAGGATAAAAAAGCCATTCTGCGTTCCGTTCGATATTATCCGTGACTCTTTCTTATGTCACGCAGAGAGACTATAGGCACAATACGATTACGACNCGTTTGTTTATTCTACCAGCGACGCCGTTAAATTCATTTGATGGAAATCTAAACGCATTATGTCTATGATAAATAAGATTTGAAGGAATATTGAAACTAAGAAGCGTTTGAGCGGTGTTTTGAATATTCTGAGTGACTTGTTTTGTTCTCACACTGAGAATATTTGGGCATAATGTGACGTTCGCTTTTCAAATTGATAGTGTTAAGAATATTAGTATGTTTAGATTTGAATTAAGAAGCAACGCAGGTATCCTCACATTTGGATTTAGCAAGTTTATGGGCAAATTTAAGCAGTGGCAACTGTATTACTGATGAAAGAAGGCTCATGTTATTTTGTTAGTAGAATAGAAGTATGTCAGGTGTGTTAGGTGTGCAAACGCTTGTGTGATAGTTTTGATTTCGAATGATTTTCCATTAGCGTAGGCAAATCAGATGTTAGAGGAAACGTGAAACTAGGTTGTTGTGAATTCGGAAGAATTTGGTGCATGTTTGTAGTATTTGAAAATGATCAGAGTATGTGTTTGCATGATTGTGGAAAACCATCCTTTTTTGTAGCAGTGACGAGTCGTCACTGACGACTGTTCGATCTATAGAAGCAAAACGTAGCATGTGAAAGAAAATCGAAAACGAAATATTGTGTGATGCTGGATAATATTGGGTTTCAGCGATGTTTTCGAGATTCTGGGCCATTCGTGAGATTTTGACCTGGAGAAAATATACACAGGAAGAAAAGTGAGGATAGAATATTCTTATTGCGAAGCAAACTAGTAGTTGATTTTCTTAATTTTGAAGGCAAGTAATGGTTTTCAGCATTCCCTTCGTCATTCGTCCTTTGTCGTGATCCTGAATTTATGAATATGATTAGTTGATGGAAAGCTGACTGGATTATACCGAGCAGAAGTATTATGTTTGGTAATGTTGGCAGGGAACCGTTTAAGTAATTTTGTGTTTTATTTATTTAAATACAGTAGGTGCCTCTAATTCGACCAAATTACGTTTGATTGACGAAGTTAATATTTTTTCAAACCTGTCGAACAGAAGAAAAAGTATTTGCATTTATTTGAGAAGAGGAATGTCTGCTGAATCGAATGCAGCAAAATTTTTCTTGATATGTTCAAAATAATTGGCTACAGTGGTTGACTTTTATTCCCCACGAAACTTTAATCACTAAAAGAATTTTTAATATATCTACTTGCCGGTGTCTGTTCCGAATAAGTTTTCGATTTCCGGAATAGACAAAACATTTCTCTGTCGATTCATGCATTTTTTATCAAACAACAATAAGATATCAGAAAGAAGTGATAGAAAAAAAGCGAGATTTTCTCTTTTTTGTTTCGTTTTGCTCTATTCCTGATGACATCACTTCAGCAAGAATGCACTGAGCTCACGAAAGAAACCTGTTTTCAGTTTGAAAAACTTCATTTTTTTTCGTTGAAACTCTAATCATTAGATTCATCACGTTGAGCTCTATCGACTCGTGTCCTTTTCACTATTTTTAAATGTAACTTTCATCTCTTTTTTATGAAAAAGAATCAATTTTCCACGTGATGCAATAATGTCGAGTAACTTTATTCCATTACTTCAGCTATTCTTCTTTCCTTATTTCATCACACAATAGAAAATGGATGGGAAAGTATTCGCGATCAGAAAAAATACCTTGGCGCTACTAAAAGTACAGAATTTCGAAATAAAGTTGGCATAAAAAATAGAGTCGAATATGAAGCTCATCTGTAGGTACAAAAGACAGAAAACGTCAACCGTCTATTATCTGGATTTAATTTTTTTCAAAAAATAGCGCTATTTCTAAGACTTCTTACTGTACATTTAGCGTTTTTTTCCATTAATTCGGAACAAAAAGGATGAGTTTCGACTCAAATATGGAAAGCGAAATATTAAGCAAACTGCAGAATCACAACTGTGTAATTATGTTTCATGCGAAACAATTATTAGATCCAATTTTAATTTGCACACATGTAAATTTCATAGTATTAATTGGCTTAGAATAAAATCTTTCAGCGTAATTCTATAATCGAAGAAATCTTTTCTCTTTCGTAACCGAAGCTATCATTTTCTGAAAAGTTCATTTCTCAAAATGTCGAAAAATGCTTGTGTTCTAGTCTAGCTACTTAATAATTTTTCATTATTATTTATGTAAAATAAAAATACTATCACTAGAGTGATGAAATTTCGATTACCAATTTTTTTCCACTTATTGAATATTTTTGAAACATTTGCTACTAATACAGAGAGATTATACTAGATGCCGATATAAAAATTTTCTGTCTTTTGTACCTACAGATGAGCTTTATATTCAACTTCATTTCTTATGTCAACTTTATTTCGAAATTCTGTACTTTAGTAGCGCCAAGATATTTTTTACTGATCGTGAATATTTTCCCATGCATTTTCTATTGTGTGATGGAATAAAGTTACTCGACAGTATTACATCACGTGGAAAATTGATTCTTTTTCATAAAAAAGAGATGAAAGTTACATTTAAAAATAGTGAAAAGGACACGAGTCGATAGAGCTCAACGTGATGAATCTAATGATTAGAGTTTCAACGAAATAGTGACATTTTCACGATCGAAATGCAGTGTTTTTCATAAAATGCTTTCTTTTTGCTTTGAACGATGTAATTGGGAAAGAAAAGTAGCCGTAGTGATGAAATTAAGAAGAGAACAGAACAAGAAAAAAAGTGAAAGTAGTTTTTTTTCACTCAGTGTTCATCCTTATCGTATTGCTGCTTGATAATAAGTACATGAACCGATAGAGAAATGTTCCGTCGATTCCGGAAATCAAAACTTTTCTCAAAAGAATAACCTGAAGTAGAGCAGTAAAGGTTTTACTAAACATTTTCGGAAATGGTGACGGAATTTGGATCAGTCACTCTAATTAGTGGGAGTTTCAAAAACATTAAATCTGTCCTCATGAGGAGCGCTGTTTTAAATACGAATAGCAAGCTAAAAAATGTTCCGAATTTGGACACTCCATGTAAAAGACGTGGAAGAATAGAAAATTTCGGTAAATGAACCTTTTCGCTATCGAAAATCCAAAATTTTCGAATACTTCAATGAGGAAAAGTGTTCCGTACTGATCAGCGAGTTTTAATCCAGTGGTTCAGATTTTTTCAAATAATTTTCACTGAGATATTAAATTTAGAAAATAATCACTCATATGTTCGATTTACGCTCAATATAAGTATTACGAACAGGCAGCGAAAACGTGTTTCGAATTCGAACATATAATACAATACGCACAGAAAAAAATACTTTTTTAGCAAACGAACCTTTTAATGTTTCAACTAGAAAGTTTAATTTTGGTTCCGTTAGAAAGATTATCTGCTGATCCATCCTGCATTAATATCTAGCGGTTCAACGCAATCGACAGTCAGGTTGCGTATATAGGTAGCATTGGCAAATTTAACATTTTTTTGAAGATTGGATCTCGGCTTCAAAGAATGAAACTGACTTGAAACTAATAGGCTACGATGTTCAACCGTGAAGATGAACTTCTGTTCAAAAACATTTTTCTTCTGACGTTTGAAATACTTTTTGTCACGGTTAGCCTCTAATTGCTTTTGTCCTGATAGTGGGATTCAATTTTTACCACTCAATTCCTAATCTGCAACGAATTTCATTAATGCATTTCAAGTTTCATCAAAAAATATGAAACCGTGCCCAAGATACAAAGTCTTGAGCCTTAATGACAATTGCTATAACGTTCCCAAAACTGAAAACGTTATATCTCCGGAACGGTTTCAAAATTTTTGATGAAACTTGAAATGTATCTGTGGAGTTCCATGTAAATCACGAATTCAGTCTTAAAAGTTGAATATTAATATCGGCTTAAAAACCTAGGGGTACCCATGAGAAAACACATTTTTTCCAATGTCAGAAGAAAACAGTTTGAATAGAAATTCATCTTTATGGTCCAACATCATACCCCATAAGTTTGATCTCCATCCCATTCTTTGAAGTTGAGATCCAGTCTTCCAAAAACATGCTAAATTCGTCAACAGTATCTGTATAGGGTACCTGATTTTCGATTGTGTAGAACCGCTTGATATTAATGGAGGATGGATCGAAAAATATATTTTCTAGTGGAAGTAAAAAGAAATTTTGAAGTGAAAGTATTAAAAAGTATCGTTTACGAAAAATGAATGTTTTTTTCTATTTATGTTGAACTATCTGTTCGAGTTAGGGACATTTCTTCGCTGACTATTCGTATTAGCTACAGTGAGCCTAAATTGAACATGTAAGTGATTTTCTCTTAATTCAATATCTCCACCAAGATTATCTGAAAAAAGCTCAACTGCTAGGTTAAAACTCGTCGATTATTAAAGTACACTTTTCCTCATTGAAGCATGCAAAGATTTTCATCTTTTGATATCGAAAAACTTCTTTTACTAAAATTTCCTTTTCTTCCATGTCTTTTACATGGAGTGTCCGATTTAGGAAAATTTTTTCGCTTGTTGTTCGTATTAGGAACAGAGCTCCTAATAAGAACAAATTCAATTTGTCTCAAACTACCACAAATTACTCATTTAGTTTTCAAGATATCAACGTGATTTTTAAATTATTGGATTCAACAGACACTTCTCTACTCAAAAATGTAAAAAATCTATATGTTTCTATAACAATGCTTTGAAAAGAAAATATGAAACTGTGAATATGTTTGAAAAGCTGTCCGAATTAGGGGCATGCACTATATATGAGTATTTTTTTGAAGAGCTGTTGTGATATAAATGAAATAGATAAAGTGGGATTCGACTGTCTCTTTTGCAGGCATATGTTAAAACCTGATTTTTATCCCTAAATATATGTAGTTTCAGTGTGCAGAACCGTCAATTCCGACCAACTTTTTGACCTTCATGCCGAATGAATTCCGACTGTTCTATCTGATGTTAATGTATAATTTCAAGGAAAACGACTGAGTACCACAATATTTTTGGGAATCAGTAAGCAATTCACGATTCACAGGAAATTCCGAGAAATTGTTGCATCGTTTTGTGACTTTCCTTCTATACAATGTCATCAGATAGAACCATCAGTATTGAATCGGCATCAATCGAAGAATTGTTCAGTATCGACGATTCTCCATACCTCAAATGAGTGATCTTTAGTACTCGTTGTCCCAAATTAAAGGACACTCCTTTGTTTTTGTTTCTCTCTGTCTTGGTAATAGTTGAAGCAATTCTCAATAGTGATTTCAATAGTTAACAGTCTTTTCAATTCGATTATGTGCATATCAAGCATTCCTGAAAGTAACTTAGTATTTAGATCTCGGGAAAGCCTGAATTTTCCAAAAGTCGAGTTTTCGCTATTGATCCCAACTACTATCACTCATTACAATTCGCCAGAGCAAAGACTTCTGAGCAAAAAGAGACGTATCCTTATTTTTCACGAACTTTCCCCCAAACTGTCCTCGATTTAGAGCAGGCTCCAGGAGCATGTTTCCACCGTTGTTTTAATAATTTCATCATTTTCAACCTTGGCAGCGTTTCTTAAATGGCAAAAATTTTGTGAGGAACAAAGATGCAACTCATTTTTCTCAGAATTTTCTGCTCTACCTGATTGCAATGAGTGAACGTAGTTGGGATTAGTGGTGGCACTTTAACTTTACTTTAAATTTAAAGTTAAAGTGAATTTTCTTTTTCATATCTATCACTACCCGGACTGATTGATTAATGCCCACTAGACCCTCTGCAACCTATAATACGACAAAAAAATAAAAATAAAACAATTTTAAACGATTTCAAATAACTTTTTACTGTGATCTTAAATTTTAACGTGGTTTAAAGTCGAGTGAAACTAGTTTATTTTTACATTCTTTTACGTCTCATAGGTTGCAACGAGTCTAGCGAGCATCAATCCATCAGTCAGGATCGTGATATGTATAAAAAAGAAAATTCCCTTTAACTTTATAAAAAAAGTTCAAATAAATCACTTTAACTTTAACTTGTAAAGTTGAAGTGCCACCCCTAGTTTGGATCAAAATTGACAATTCGACTTTTGGCGACTTAATGATTTCCAGAGATCTTAATATTAAGCTGTTTTCAGGAAAGCTTGATATGAACATAAACGGATCGAAACGATTTCTAACTATTCAAATCACTATTTAGAGTTGCTCCAGCTATTACTAAGAGACAAAGAAAAGCAAAGAGCCGTCCTTTAATTTGTGACACCCTTAATCAACAAGCTTTTAGCGTAATTCCGGTCGAGTTAAAATTTGAAACACGATTTACCTACTATTCCCGACAGCCAGAAAAGTTGCCTTTTCTAGATTTATAATGAGATTTACACATCGGCCTTGTTCTTTTGTTCAGACTAGAGAACTTGAAGAAACAAATAACGAATATTTTCACTAGACTTTAGTTACAAATGACTTCTGATAAAACCTTGAAAAAATGCCCTGTCTGTTAAAATCTCTGGTGTGGTAAGATCATCTCTGTAACGCTCTAGGATGGTGTAGGAACCTGTCTATAACGGTTTATTGCGTGGGGCTCCAAAATTTCTACCCTTAACGCTCCAACACTCCTTTTAGATTGTGTTTCACAAAACCAGGAATTAGTGCATCCCTGTTCTAAACAATAAAAGTAACGAGAAGTAGCAAGTACGTGAAAATTCTTCGCAATATATTAATAAAGATTCGAACCAGCTATGAAGATTATTGATTCATATTTATCAGAGAAATACAATTTAAACAATAATTTAAGAGTGATTGTTAGTATTTTAGGACTTGTGTGGATAGTTATAGATCGAGGGATATGAGATACCTTCATAGACTCATGTATTGAAAATCCTTAAGTCGGTTTTTAATGTATATACTTTTGATTATCATTTAGTTTCATTCCTACAGTAAAAGTCTCATAGACAGGATGCCATGTGTCCGTAATCTCTAAAAAACAGTTCCGTTTCCAAAAAGTTCAACATAGAATTGCAAACCCTTTCAGGCTCGCGAGAAGATTTTCAGGCACTTCAAAGGGTTTTCGCAATACTCTTTTGGCTTCTGAAAATACTGATTTGAGCGCACTTACAGCATGTCAGAATAACTATTTCTTCGTATTGAGTACCTAATGGTATTTTCGAAAACTGATTAAGTACTGTCAGAAAGTAATTTTACCGAAGAGAATCGAGTTAATATCTGAAAGGGTAAGGCAAAATACCTTTTCGATTTTTGAAGTCTTTCTTCTAGAATTTAAAAAGCTTTAGAACGCTTTGAATTTCAAAAGGGTATCATGGGAAACAAACCTGACTTCCGAACTCGTTGCTAGAAATTGCAAAGTATTTTGAAAATTAAAGAAATGGTTTTGTATACATTTTATAAAAATATCATGATTCGATGTGGAATATTTTCGGAAAAACGCGTAAGCTGTTAGAAATTTCATTTCTAATTATTTTCGTTCAGTTTTAGAGATTATTAGCTCAGTAAAATCTTCCAATATACTCCCAGCAATATACTTGATTAGGTATTGTTATTCTTATGCATCTTTTACCTTTGAAACCAGGGATCTTTTCAATCATTTGATGTGATCTTGTGGTACTTTTACACTTTCCAACTATTCTGAGTAATAAATATATTAGGGAAAGGATAATTATCATTTTTAGTTTCAAAATCATATTTTATTCCTGCACTGTTATATTAAAGGAGAATCAAAACACGTCTTTAATCGTAGCTTTAAGCATACTTACGATTTTTCAGATCGAATGGTTTTTTTTCCGTGTTCTAAGATATTCCAATGGGGATAGCGAAAATTGGTCTTACGAAAATTGTTCGATGACATAGTTTTTCTTCAATTATTCGAATTTCAGCTGAGACAGAATCACCAGATTGATTTTCATTATCATTTTCATGTAATAATATTGTATGAGTATGATTACTGTGAATTCGTCCTTTAAATTAAATTTTTCGAGCATTTTCACATTTCCAATAAGCTTTATCATTACTTGTTATATCTATAGTATAAGAAAAACCTTTACCAAGTAATAAAGGCTTATTGTTTTCTTTTGTACTTAATGTAAACATTGACACTTGAGAAAAATAGTAATGTTCCGTTTACATATATTAGCTTTTTATATAACCTATTACGAATCTTTTAATCTAATTGTTTTATCTAGTCATAATTGAATCCAGTGAAATCTAGCTTATTGTGATAGATGTTATCAAAAAATGGTCAGCTTATTTGAAGTAATATATACCTATAACAATTCCTATATTTCAGACAACTATGTGCTCTTTTGGGTATGAGTAATTTATCTATGATTCTCTGAAACTTCGTTTTTTCATCATTTAACTTATTACTATCAATTGCAAGTTTTACTTAAAAGATTATTTTCTTTTAGTTAAACTCAATTGATTTTCACATCAACAGATTTTCGTATCGAGCAATAAACCGCGCTCAATTTCCATTGAACCAATTTTCCTAGATCCATGCCATTGATCGAGGAAAAAGTAATTCCCATTTCAATAATTCAGAAAAAAACTAAGCGTTTGTTTCTTTTCTTTTTAGATCGATTGAGATCGAATCGTCAATGTAAGTGTTTCACTTTTATAGAGTAACTTATGTCATATTGTCTAGGTTTTTAGCGAGCGTTTCAATCAATGGGCAACGTAGGTCGAATTTACTTAAATAAAAGCTAATCGACTGTTTTCTTTCTGTTTAGATTCACGCGTATCGTATCGTTCACGCCAGTTTTCTTCTTTTAAATGACAACAATTTTTATCTTTTGTTCTTCATAGGTTATGGTTCCCTTAATATACAATGCAAGTGGTAATTATATAAAGAAAAAGTAATCGTTTTTCTTATTTCCTTTCAAATCAAACGATATATAATCTTCTGTGTAAGTTATGTTTCCACATATGTTAACTCATGTTGTCATTTGTTTTTTTTTTGTGTTATTTCTATCAATCAACAAGGAATGTTACATTTCAATTGGGAAAAAGAAATCGTTTGTTTTCATTCTTATCAAACCAAACGAATGGAATCGTCTGCGTAAGCTTTTCCCCTCTATATGAATACTACTAGAGCGGGAGGCTCATTACTATTGAGAATAATTAATCAGTACTTTTCTTTCTTTATAGATCAAAGTACTTTAGATCTTCTATATAAGTTTCATTTCTATGTATGAGATAACTAATATTTTCTTTTGTTTCCTTTTAGATATAGGAATTATCGACGGATAGAAAGGTAGCATCAATACACTGCAGTGAATGTAAGAAAATGCGAGTATGCAGATACAGGTTTGGCGAATAGTTGCATGTGTCATAATCTAGAACATCCAACGGTTTCAAAATCGTGTTAATTCCGGAGTGAATTGTTTCACATCTTGGAAACCTTCAATGGTTCCCACGCTGGGTATCTCACATGAGATGAACAGTGATCTTTTGGATTTCTGATATTTCTGAAACCCTCTCCTGGTATTATGGGATTCACTCTTTTTTAGAGAGTAAATTTGTAAACTCCTTAAATGACACAGAAAAACATTTCTATGCCCATTAATCTTTAGAGGTTATTTAGTTGGATTTTGAAACTTCGCCTTCGTACATTCCTGCCAAGTTAAGTTTATTGTAGTAGTAAATCCTATTGATCAATACATCTGTAGACGCCTTACAGACCAATGCATAAACATTAGCCATGACTTCTACCGTTATATGCAAACGGCTAACTATTCAATTGTTGACGATTGAATGTTTAGCCGTTTACATTTAAAAAAGAAGTCGTGGTTAGTATTTATGCATTGGTTTATAGGCCATCTAAAGATTTATTAATCAGTAGAATTTGCTGTTGCTATATACTTAACATGGTAGGAATGTGCGAGAGAAAATTTTCAAAATCCAACTAAATGACCTTCCAAGAGTAATCGAGTTGGAAAGTTATTCCCGTGAGATTCTTTGGAAAAAAAAAATGCGTTGGTATGTGCAGAAAATGTGCATCATCTTTCTTTCATACTCTCATCGAGATATACGAAGGGGCCGACTTATCTGGCAGTGTCCTTTCCTTTTTCTTTTCATCATAGTATAGTGATTTAATTTATCTTCCTCCCTAAGATTGTTATTGATATTATCGTTCTCATTATATTCTTCTTCTTCTTCAAGATTAATTTTATTGCGATCATTATCGATTTTTGGTGTCTACTGATTAAAATCTTGGCACTTGAGTTAAATTCCTGAAATACATCTTTCCACAATGAATTCAAATCAAATACATCATGCTCTTTCATTAATTTAAATATTTCTAAAAGATTAGTTAATTGAAGTGATTGGCTAATAGCATCCATGTTGGTTTTTTCAATATTCACTTGATTCATATCATCCCAATTTTGTAAAGATGATAAATGATTATTGTGTTTGTGCTTGATATGGCTAGATAATGATAAAAGTCCATTATCATCTTCATGAGATTAGTGATCACAGTTTATGCAATTTAATATTAAATTTATCGGCGAACGATGAAAATTATTTGCAATCATAACATTGATTCTTGTTGGGTATATATCAATTAGTGATCTGATGTTGCGGAGAATTGCTTCACATGATCGAGAAGTAAATAAATCGATGCTCCGTGGTTTTTCTGGTAATTCTATTATTTAATCAAGAAAATAGTGTGAAACTCATCGTGAACATGAGATTCTACGAGTTATTATGTTGTTTTAGGATGAAGAAGTTTTGATTTAGTACTGCTTTTTGTTGTTGTTATTGTCATAAATTGTTTATTCTTAATCGAAGTTGATCACGTGCGATGAACAAATACGATAGATCAAACCGATTGCAAACCTGGAAAATATAAACATGAAAATGATGAACTCTGTTCGACTACAATATCCACATTCGAGATAAGTATACTTTCGTTGACTAACTTCTGTTAACTTTTCAGTATAGTTCAGTATTGACATTCCCAACAATTTTAAATAAATAAATGTTTCGTAAGTATATGTACCATCGGTCAATGCAGAAAAAGCATTAATTCATGATATTTTAATGCACGAGTTGCAATTTCGACGATTATTCGGTTTTAAATCACTTTCTATTAATCTTTGGTCTAATGATAAATGAATTGTGCACTCAGTAATGTGGGGCATATGTAGTATTGATGCATATTGTTGAGTAAGATGAACTTTTATCGTGGATAACAACAGAAGATTCTTCAAGTTTCTAACGAAATGAATGTTATCTTGGAACAATAATTATACCTACTTTTCTGAAATAAAGCCAAGGTCTTATACTGTACCCACGAAGAGAACGCAATGATAAAATGGTATAAAAATGCTTCCAAATATACATAATTATAATGATGTAATATGGTCACAAAAAATGCCGAAAAATGGTTTGTGTTATAGACATTATTTCCTCG
Source organism: Rotaria macrura (assembly GCA_900239685.1). Taxonomy (NCBI): domain Eukaryota; kingdom Metazoa; phylum Rotifera; class Eurotatoria; order Philodinida; family Philodinidae; genus Rotaria; species Rotaria macrura. Next base: position 17,203 of record OENT01001489.1, read on the forward strand.
TTTCATATACTATTTTCACCTAGTCAAAAAAAATCATTTTAATGCTTCACAAAAAGGAACTTTTCGGCATTTTTTGCGACCGTTTTACATCATTATAATTATGTATATTTGGAAGCATTTGAATTACTTTTTATCACTTAGTTCCCTGAGTATCATTGACAGAATTTTAACGCTTTTACTGTTGTTGCCGCAGAGTAGATTCGACCAGATGAATTTTTAGTAACGAAGCAGTGAATAAACAATGGGACTAAACTTACGCATATGTGAGACAGTTGAATTTTCTATTTGTGTTAATCAAATTTGTGCGCTTTAAGTAGTAAAATTACTGTCAGTAAAAGTTTGGGATTGCATTTCCCCGTTTATTTAAAAAAGTATATAAATTCTTTTGGTAATTGTTTTAAAATGAACTGAATTAGTTATAATTCATAATTTGAATAAATTTAACTTATAATAATTATATATTTTAAATGTAAATTATTCAAAATATATTTTTATTCAATTTAAATATAAATTATTATCGGTTAATATTTATTATACGAATTGTAACATAGTTTTATTTTTTTAAATACATATTGTTATCATTGATATTTATTTTTGAATAAACATCGCTTATAATTCAACTTCTACGTAAATTAAACAAAAACTAAACGAGCACCGACAAACTGAGTTTTGGTGCACCTATTTTCATTCATATTGAGGAATCAATTCGAGATGACTCTGATCGCATTAAAATTAAACGGAAGAAGAATGATCTGAAACTGTGCAAACGCGGTTTCAACATTTTGGCGAGATTTTAAGATTAATGCTTTTCAGTTACACGAACGAGTTGCAATATGCTGATTCTAGAAGCGTTCTTCTCGATTCGAATTTTTTCGTTACTAACATGTTTCTCATCATAGGAAACGTGTTTCTTATCGCTTAATACGCTTTCGGAGATTCTGTGTTATAAAAAGCGCATTATTAGTTAATAAAGTGCGTTCCAGTTTGTTAAAAATATGTTTTTACTGGCTTCTTTCTGTGAATAGTTTTTCATGGGTGAACTCAAGGCAATACAAAATTCTTTAAAGCTAAGTTTACTTTCGATAATTCGATAACAGCACGATTTCAGTTTGTAGAAAGTTCTTCGAAACTAAATATAGTTTTGATAGCTTTTCTATTGTTTATATTCTGACTGCAGTGGTTTTAGTTGAATATTGGTATGTATGATTGACATACTAAATCTTGGTGTTGAAATTTGTGACAACTATTGAAACATGAGTCTAATGATAATAGTTGCAGTTTGAATTTGCCTGTGTTCCCTGATTTTACTTTGAATATCAGTAGTATAAGAGATCTGTGGTGATTACTTGAGGCCTATGTCAGCTGAATCGATTTGAATATCGGTACAGTTTTCATTTCTTTATACCTGTTAAAATTATTTGAATACAGCCATAACTTTGAGGGATTTGAAGTGGGAGTTGATGATTTCTTTCCGTTGCGTTGGTTATAGGGGATTATGCTGAATTGGAATACATCGGCAAAAAACAGTTGAGAATAAAGGTGGTGGACCCAGCTGTGACGTTTGAGTGGTGGTGGTTAATTTGAAAGAAAAATAGTAAAATTTGCTTCTATTGGACTATGGCTCTGAAGATTACAGTAATTCCATTTAGAATTTTTCGCACACGTTCTAAACTATCTGATTCTCTTCCCTTTCACTGTCAATACCAATGTGAAAACTCTTCGGTGTGCCGTAGAAAGACCGAAAGGGAAGATGCCGAAAGGAAAAATATCGAACATTTCAACTAAGACGTATTTATTTTTGAAATCATAATGGCATCATAGCAGAGATAAATAAGATTTATAAAAAAATAATTTTAGTATATAATTTTCCCGTTTAGCAACTGTAAGTGAAAAACCATATAAATACTCTGTGACATGAATGAGATCATGATAATATCGTTTATCAAGGCAATCAATACGATGTTGAGTTGGGATAGTTTAGCTTGTTGCTCCCGTGCACGTAAACCTCTAGCGCATTGACTGTTCATATGGTAAAAAGTGCTCTCTTCACCTTGAAGAAATTTTTCTTTTTCGGGAACATCGCAATGTTCATCGATCATTTTAGTTAATTGATTATTTGTATTTGTATGAATTTTTGTGGAACATGCAGCATGTGTACGTATACAATATTTTGTAGTTATTGTTGATTTGTTCAATTTGGAAAGGAACTTATCTCATATAAGCAAAGGTTTTCCTTTTTACGATTGAATAAATACAATCACTGTTGATGGTGGTTGTTTTTCATCTAATGAAGATGAAGCAGCTGTGATCATGATAACAGATTTTCAATTGTATAATATTATATTATTCTGACTATTTCAGTTCTTCTGTATCAGATATCCCTCTTCATTGCTATTACTGCTTATAGTGCTAAACCAGTAGAAGAATAAAAAACCAATGATAAGCTGTAGGGGATTAAAGTTAGCGTTTACGGACGCAACGGTCTTTGATATTAATTGGGTTTCGGCATATTTCCTTTTCGATATTTTTTCTTTCTGTGTTTCTACGGCCAACCAAGTCTTCTGCAGCAAATGTTGATCTTTGTGTAGTCAGTGATCGAGGAAAATGCGTACTGCTTTAAGAATTGCTATGACAATGGGCTTCCAAATTTATTTAGCCCCTGTATCAACGATATCAGGTATACATTGTAAGTGTTCATTGAAAATTCTGGTGCTGTTGCTAGTAGCCTGTAAACGAAACCTGTAGATCCATCTATCCATGAAATGCATCAAATTTCATCGATTGGAAATCATACAGCATCTGAGTCTAATACTGATGTTGTTCGAATAACGAAAGGATTTTCAAAAACATAAGTTATTTCAGATTTCAACGTTTTAATACGTCATATTCTAAAGGAACTATGACGGAATTCAAGTCGGTTGCAACTGCTGAAAATCATCTGATTTTCATCGGAACCTACCACCTGATCTATCGGGTGGTCGGAACATACAGATCTGATAGGTTTCGTTATCGTTTTAATATACATCGGCCACTGCACATGATTATACAATATTTCAGCAATCTAATGGTGCTTGTATTCTATAGAAGTCAGAGAGAAATTCTTATGCCATCGTAATAATTTTTTCTATCATTCATTTTTTCGGTCTCAATGAAATCTATCTTTATTTGAGCAGAGTGAAAATTCTTCAACAGTCGAAACACGTATCATTCAAGAAAAAAGTTTAAACGTGATCCCATTTTAAAATGTATCTCGTAGAAGATTCTATCAGTATTAGGGAACTATCTCAAACTATACAAAACCTCACGTTTCGATAGAGAACACTGAAAAAATTATCATTGTTAAACAGTTTTATTCTTTTCGATTATCCTAACTTGAGACAGTGTTCTTAACTTAATTACTGCAGAAATAGACATTCAGAATACACATGAAACTCGAAAATGTAATTTTTATTAGCCCAGAAGAGTTTTTTAATTACTTAAAAAATGAAAAAATAATAAACAGTTTGCAGGAAATGGTAAAATTGCTCGCGAAATGGTTGTAACGCAGTTGTATATTTCCCCATTAATTAAGTTAAAAAGTGCATTATAATGTTCAAAAGGACCAAAATCCGTAGAGTGATGCGTTTTAATGGTAATTTTTTCATTATTCACTTGACAGGGTTGTTGTCGCTGTTAAATAAAATGCTACTGGGTGTTAGTTTATTTTATATGTTGGTAAAAATGCGAAAAACTCACTGGCTAACCTCATAACACAAAGATATTTGCAATCTCCATCTGAATAAAACGAGTATGAATAAAGTAGGTTCTCTTTCAAATTTTTTAAAAAATAAAAATTTGAAAACCTCTAACTTGAGTCCGAGAGTTATGCGTACTTCAAAAAGTGAATGGGACAAATCAGTCTTTCTAGAATGTGTGCACGGAAGAAGTATCCTGGTAAACCTTTTGGGAAACCCCAAAACTAATGCTCATGTGAGACATATCTAGGCAATTTGGTTTCTGGATGCAGTTTTTGTGCATTTTCAGACCTTTTTCAGGCGATGTTTTGTTACAAAGCTACGATTTTGTTCAAAACTAATATGAGTTTCGGACTCAACGTTAAAGACTGAGTTGATTTATATACGTTGTACATAACTCAGAGAAAAATGTATTTTTTGAAAAAATCCCTGTACACCACCTCAGGGATTGTTTGCTGAAAAATGACAATTTTTTCGATAACTCAGCCATTTTCTTGCCGGATCTTTCTCATCTTCGAACTCGACCGAGATATTGATGAGACAATTCTGTGCACAAAATTTCAGCTCAATCGAATATATTTGTAAAGAGTTATCGTGTAAACGGCCGGACGGACGGCTGGACACACTGGCCGATTCTAGAATGTACTCAATTTTTGAGTACACAATACCAAATTAGCATCCGTTTCAAAAAATAAGAAGTATAATCATTAATAAATAAATTTTTATGGGAACAAGTTCGCTTGACGACCCCTTATACTGTATAAAAGCTAAGACCCAAATGAATCAGTACCTACTAAATTCTTCTTGACTTTCAACGGACCAATCAGATGCATTGTTCATGGATATTTAGGACTAGATATTCTCCGACTTCTTCTGAATCTGTGCTGAGTTTTGATCTAGTATTTGGATGGAAAAAACTCTTCTCTTTCGATCTATACCTGAACTGTCTTTGAAGTTGGTTTCATTCACGAGCTGAAAGGATTTTCCTTCGAACCATGATTACCGCTATTTAACTTTCAATGGCTGGGAAAGCCGTCCTAGGTGGGATAATTTATCATTTTGAGTCGAATGATGATATTATTTTTCGGATTTGAAATTATCCTACGTAGTTTTCCAGAACTTTCTTAAATGTATTTGCATATCTTGTGTAACGTACCATATGATAGACTAAACTTCAAATTTCTCTAAATAACTCTGAAAGAGAATTTCAAATCCAAAACTTAATGTGACCATTACACTCAGTATGCTGAATCAATCCATAAAGAGTGACTTTCCGAGTGATTGCAAGTAGAGAGAGAAGTTACCAGTTACGTTTTCCAGATAACTTCTTAAAACGACTCATCACGAATCCCTTTGACTCAATATTTTTAAAAGATTATTTTTTGAATTGCAGACTTACCAGTTGCCAAATAACACTTAATATTTTAAGATGGTGGATTGACAATATTCGATCAAAAGAGTTACAATTGATCTTTCCAAGAAGTTAGCCTGAAAAGTAACTGGTAACATTTCGGGTTGGTCATGGTAACTTCTCATCCATCATCATATTCCATAACCCAGAAACAAGCGTACCCTTCACTTTTAATTTTTTCTTAATTCATCACTACTTTTCTGAGTTTCTTTGGAGTATGCTTTGGAAGTGTCATCAGGCCTCATGACTTTCATCCATAGTCGAGTTTTATTTTGTAAAGCATAGATATCCTGTAAAAATAAAAACAAAACGTAGAAATCGAAATAGGATAAGAACAACTATAATTCGTTACAGACATGTATACTCGAGCAGCTTCACTATCAGATAGGCTCAACTTGAATCTATAGAAGTCTTCACTTGTCCTGTCTAAGATAGGCTTGAACTTAGTCGAGAATATATATTACACCTTACTTCTAGAAATAAACTGAACTTTGTTTGAAAAAAAATTAATTAACGGAGAATTAAATAGTCGTAGTTAATTATGTAAATGTTTTAGTCTTTCAAATCTTTAATTTGAACCTTCGCTTTTCATATCTTTATTTTACTTTATCAGATGCTACAATCAAATAACTTAGTCATCTCATAGCAAATGCGGCATGATTCACGTGCAGTTTTAGTGTCTCAGCAGATAATGGCACATATTATTCCAGTAAGATTTCTGCTCTCTATTAGAGGTGAGTAGAGAAAAGGATGATCCTAGTTTTCCGTTCCGACGTACATCGCTGGCATAGAGACGGTTTTCAAATTTCGATTTGATTATAAAAGAAACAAAATTATTCTAATTCGTGATTAGACATACAGCGAACTCGAATCAAAGTGTTTGGGGTTCGAATTGGAATTCCTCTTCCAGATTAATTCGCTTACTGAGACCAGATTGAACCGTGTGAATCTTTATCCGGTTACATTCAACTTCAATTGATTGGTAAGTGATAAAAGAATAGTTTATACTAATTTTTTGTTGATTATAATCGATTCAACAACAGCCGTCAGATCCAGAAGGATATTTTTTGTGAGTTAAAAAGTTCCGCTCAATTGTGTTAAAATAGAGCTATTGCGCAATTTTTTGAATCATGGAATTTCTATGATTGAGTTATTTTCACTTTCAGACAAGAAACAGCAGTATTAGGTGCAGGAGGTTTCAGAAAAGCATGCTGCAGATAAAGTCATACACACACTCGAGGATCGCATACGTCTTGAGAAAATACAGTTAGAACAGGTTAGAATGCCCCTTCTCTTGAGAAGATCAACCTTTTAAAGTAATATTTTATGCGTACTGAGTGAGTTATAGCTCTAAATTTTAGTATAATACTTAGTTTAGGTGTAGACCATATTTTGCTTGCAGCCAGACTAATTTATGAGTTTCGAGTGATGAAAATCTTGATCACACCTAATATAAGACAGCAGGCTTTCTCATATTAGAGCAGAATAATAAGTGTATCGCCCAAATACAAATTTTCATACTCTCAATAACTGACTGCAAGATGTCGGGTTTATTAAAGTAAGAATATGTGATAATAAGAATCGTTTATGACTACTACAAAAACGGTTTATTATTTTATCTCAGGAGTAGATTATTCTGCAGCTTCATATTAAGTAGAGATATACTGTAAAAAGAGGACACAATAATGCATTCTTCACGGATTTATGAAATTTTTCAGACAGTGAAAATGTCTTATTTCTTAACCCTTTTTAACAGTGTAGATGTCAAGCAAATATCTCGAGAATATGTACTGACCTGCAGATGTCACATATCATATGAGAGGGGATACTAGAATGTCTTTGTCTTCAATTATATATCACACGACATTGTTTTAAAACCAATCATTGTTGCAAACCATTTAAAAATACTCTACAGCCGGCAGTCATCACGATGAAAGTTTGATAATAATTAAGAAAAATCTAGGTGAAACTAAACACAATGCCATATTATTCGAAGGGTGCAAAAAGAGTTATGTTGCTTAATATTATGATTTATTAAAGTAGAAATTTAATCTGCCCTTGAACTATGAATTTCTAGTTTCTTTTTGTGAGCCATGAGTCTGCATCTAAAATTGATTAGAACGGCACTCAGGCTTTACATCTTCTTTCACATGCTTCCTTTTAAATGATTGCCTCTGAAACTATACTATGTATTGCATAATCAGGGAAAACTATGTCTGCAACTTTCCTATTTCAATTGGCGGACACTGCCGACCGCTAATAATTAACGTTCTCGAGATATTGGTATTACAATCATCGCTACTTCGTTCTGCAGCCAACAATAGTCAAACACAATAATACTTCCCGTCTTACGCGTATGAGTTAACGGAAATAGTTCTTTTTCTATAGTTGATATATAATCACTACTGGATATCGTAGTGGGGCCGAGAAAACAACATTATTGGTTCTTTTATTTACTTAGAAATGATAATAGTTTCGAGAGAAATAATGAAATGAAATTAAGTAAGTATCCATTTGGACATGATAACCATCATCTTTTTGAACACATCACTCTCAGGAATCATTAATGGTCTTAGCATTTTCTTGAGTACACTGAAACATGAAATGAATTGAGGAATCTATCGCTAATACTCAATTTAAGTTTTCTGATTTTGAAAATTAATGTTGTATTATCCGATCTCAAACTATTCACGTGGACAAATACAACAGAGTTATAGTGGAAGCTAATATTCAGAATATTTTCAAAATACTTCAAGCTTAGATACAGATCTATGAATGCTAATGTGAGCAAATCTATCCTGATATACTCTGAAAATTTTCATTTATACTATTCGATTCTACTGCATTTAAGAATGAGTATTCCTTATTAAACGAGTGAATTGCGAAATTTTTGTACCGTTTCGAAAGAAGAATGGAAGAAAACACACTTCTTATTTTCAATATTGGATGTAGCGTATTATAGCGTAGTCTATGAGAGGAGGATATAAATAAATCTTTTCAACCACTCCTAAAATACTTCATAGAGATATAAGACTTTCTTGAGATATGCTAGAATCTTCAGTAGTACATGGAGAAAACTTTCATGTGTAGTATTCAAGTATATGCATATAATATATTATTTAGTAGAATCTGGCTGCAGTCTCAGAATAGTGTAAAAACATTTATGGAGCTGTCTGTGACGACACTGTATCGAAAAAGAGAGAATGGTGCAGAGGTGGAAGAGTTGAATAGAGAGGAAGTAGTAGAGCGATATGATATGAGAAGAGTAGGAGGAGAAGAGAAATCCCCTCCTTTTTCGTATACGCGAGTTATAGTTCCTTTATTGAAGACAAGACACACACTAGCTACTTCTAGATCATTCTGATTACAACTAAATCAAACTACTCTCACTAATATTCTATCTCCCGTCACTTTATTTTCTTCTCTCCGATTCTCAGAGATAGAACACTGTCCGTAAGAACGTAAGAGCAAGAGAGCGAGGAAATAATGATCAAGCAAGAGAATGAAGTACAGAGAGTGAAATAGAGAAAAGCGACGACGAGAGGAAAATAGAGATAAGAGAAGGAGGAGGAAAATGAAGGGACCCTATATGAATAGTGATAATGCATACAGTTTGTGGAAGTCCACCTTCAGTGTAGGCCGAAGAGAAACATACCCCTTGTCGTTGCGTCATTCATAAGGACATCTATGCACTGACGCCACTTGGTACAGCCACTTCAAGTGATAACGCTTACAGGAAGACGAAACGTGAATATGTAAAGAGCACATAATGAATAAATAGTCCATCAAATGACGAATAGACTGATATAAAATGCGTTACATTTGCCTTTAGTTTCTAGCGTAGTTGTTCATTAGATAATCTCGAATGACATAATTCAACCAGTTTTCATTTATCTCAGTCACTCAATGCATTTGAAAACTGATATTTTCAAGATTAGTTGATCACAATGAGTAGATAAAATGATCAAGATTTCATGTCCATCAACTATACATGAACAGAGTGATACATAAAATAACATGAAAAATCTAGCGTGACGTGAAGTCCCATGTAAATACAAAACGCAGAAATCGTGCGTTTAAATGCGTTCTTCGTGTGAAACGCATCCACACGCGATGAAAAGTAAATAAAAAATGCGTCCGGACGCGATTTTGCACAATCTGCGTCTAAACGTGGGTGAACTCAGACTGGAAACGCATGAAGACGCGTTTTCTTTTGGAATCGCGTCTCCAGTGAAACATTTTTTGCGTCTAAACGCGATTTTAGTTAGAAGCGCGTCTAGTTGCGATTTTTCTATTTTTGCGTCTCGCTGGATCTATTGTGGAGCGTCGTGTCTGAGTGCGATTTTATTTGAAAATGCGTCTCCAGTGAAACATTTCTTGCGTCTAGACGCGGTTTCAGTTGCAATGCATTCCAACACAAAAAGATGTCGAGTATGAATCACGCTCAGACGCATTCGATGTCTCTCCGGTTACGATATATACCAGACTCGATTCAGAACCTTGTTAATGCAAAACTATTGCCACGTGTTTTCCATCCCCCGAAAAATAGTTCTGAAGATTTTCTAGAAAATTAATTTAGTCTGAATAACGTCGAAGGTTCAACAATTTTGAAACTGTTTTTTTCTCCTGAAATATTATAAGTGCGTTTTAAATAGAAGAAAGCAGGTACATCGATTCTAAAACATCTGTAGTCAACAATCGAAAAATGATAAAAGAATTCAAGAGACCAGGTTTTTGAAAATTTTCGATATAAGATCAACTTTCGTAAAGAAAAGTGAAGAATATTTCTCTAAAGCATTAATCGGTATAATTAGACATTTTTTAAATTGTGTAATTCATTTTATATAATCTAATTTTGTCGGATAAGTTAATGCATTTATATTAAAAGCAATAATTCTAATTTTATATATGTCGAGCATTTCATTGACACTCACTTCTGTAAATGTTGTTAATAGACGATACATATATAGATTACGTTTCGTTCTGTAACTTATGTGATCACATGTGATTCAATGGTATGTACACTTGCTTTCTAATCGCTAGTTCATATGTTCTAATCTCACTTCTACCATTTTAGAAACATTAAAATTTAAACTTTCCGTTGACCTCTGGTTAGGTAAAGACTATCGACAGGCAATATCGATAGCGACTCAGATCAAACCTGAGACGGATTGAAATATATTTTTGAAATTTAAAATATTGAGGCAGTCGCGTCCAGATGGGACTTCAGACTGGATCGCGTCTGGTAGCGATCTTCTCATCAATCGCGTCTAAACGAGAGCTTATATAGATCCGCGTCAGAACGCAAGAAATGTTTCATCTGAGCTGCGTCTCTACGCGTTGGGTTGCTGCGATTTCGACGCAAATGAAACGCGCCTCAGACGCATTTTCACTCAAAAAATGTTTACATGGG